>VYZT01058170.1:35824-190809 GCA_013400735.1 Pomatostomus ruficeps | reverse complement strand
TGTCTGTTGTCCACAGATCCCTGTTTCTGAAGCAATGAGGGTAGATTGGGAACTTCTGAGAGCTGGAGCTGGGCATGATCAGAAAGGCCTGCAGCCTCTCAGCCTGCCTGTGTGAGAAAGGGCTGAGGACCAGGGAAGGGGCAGAAGGGCTACGTAAGGAAGTTTGCGAATCCTTCCTGTCTAGCACATACACACTCACACACACTGGTATTCCCGGCTGCCTGGAACACTTGTTGCTTCAGTAGATGCATGATGGAGCATGTTTGACATCAATATCCTATCTCCACCTCGGTTTGCCTATCCTGAGCTGAAGCTGTATCTGAGTATCAGCCTGATCCAAGAGAGGATTTCCCCCTTATTGCCGTGGGACACAGTAGCTGTGGGAAGGCCACTCACCAAATTAATTCCTACTGCTGGCACAACCTATATGTAGGAAAACGGCTTTATGAAGACTACAAGCTTTAAATGCCAATCAATCCCATCCTTAATCTGCCGGACTCATGATTTTTGTATGAGATGGAGTTGCCATGTCATTAAAGGCTGTGTTTTAAAAGCTGTGTTATCCATTGACCCACACCATCTAGAGGCACTCAGAGCAGAGCTGGGCTGAAGCATCCGGCTCTCCACTTGCCATCTTAGTGCAGGAAAAGCCATCTGCTGCTCAGGCTTTTTTTCCCCAGATGATAAATCTCAGGAAAAACCACAGCCCTGCGGTTTTATATGAAATCAGGTATCACTTTTGATTGTTTCAGCTGCCCTGCAAAGCTGAAAAGATCTGATCAGACTTTTCTATCATTGAAAAGACACTCAATCACCACCTTCTCACCACCTCTTTAACATCATTTGCAATGGTTTGAATAAGGGAGGTTGACAGCATGCCAACATTGGAGCTGAGCCCCAAGGCTGCTTACCATCTTATATATCTTTAATAACATTTTCTAGCCTTTCTTTTTATTTTCAGGGACACATCTAGCTTACTGTGCTTTAAACATTCTAAATAACCACTGACAGTTTATAAAGCAATAAAGAACAAAATGAATGTCAGTAAATACAGCTTCGCTGACTGTTCTGTGAGCATGATCACAAAAGTGTTTGCACATAGATTTGTTATTACTGCCTGGTACGTTAAAGCATGTTTAAAAAAAAAATAAAACAAACCCAAACCAAAACAGCAACAAACAACCAAACCAAAACTAGGAAAAAAACCCTAAACCCAAGCCAAAACCATGAAAAGAAATCAGAGTTTGAACCTACAGAAAGAGATGTTAAGTTCCAGTAAAAATGCAGTTACTGATCTCTTTAAAGTTGCAATGCAATATCCACTGGTTAACTCTGAAAAGTGGGCTGCAGTTATGAAAACAAGTGTAGACTTACAGGGAACTGTGTAGCCCATGGACTGGATTTGTTTCCCAGGATCTGTTTTATGGTTGACTCCCTGCTGGGCTCTGTCTTGAGCAGCTTTTAGATGCCACAGGGAGCTGACTGTGAACTGGCTCAACGGTTGTGGTGGGAGCAGCTCCCTCCCAGCAGCACAAGACCCCTCTCTCCAGTCCATGATCACAGAAGGCACTTTGGCTGAGTGGTGAACCACAGATAGACCCAGAAAATATCACCCAGAGTGAGCTCTCACTGCCAAAAACAACTACTCCAGCCTGCAGTCCACTCTGAGGGGCCAGCAGCAACAAAAAGCAGTACAGAGAGGGGCAAACAGATCTGGTATGTGTAGAAATCAGCCTGTCAGAAGTGCTCTGTGACCCTTCTCATGCAGCCAGCCTGACAATTAGTAGGGGATCATCACATCAGTATAGCTTACAAACACAGCGAGTTTTGGAAAAAGAAGGAGATCCAGTCTTTGGCCTTCATAAATGGATATGTGACGCATGGTAAACTCAGTTTGCTTTGAGATGCCATGTAGATGAACCCAGGGCCAAATGAAGTGTGCAATAAAGCGATACAGAGGCTTCCCCTGTACAGAACTGCAGTGTAAGGTGTGCAGGAGGAAATAAATGAGAATTTCCTCTCTAAGCTTTTGGGAATCCCTCCGCCTCCAACACAGTTGGGAGCTGCTTAGTCATCATCTAACAATCTTGCCTGCGAACAAAGGAGAGTTTTTCAAGGAAATTAGTGTCTCCAGTGGGAATATTAACAAAGGGAATTGTATTTTTGGGGACAGAAATATTTGCTCCACAAAGCAGTAAAACAGACTAAAATAGTCAAATGTGAAATATATATGGGGCTGAAAGCAGTGGTCCTAAAACTCTCAGTTTGCATCAAATTGTGCCACAGCTGAATAATAAAAGTAAAAATTAAAATACCCTAGAAGGCAGTTCCAAGAAGTCCTCAACTATTAAATATTTCCATGTCTTTCGAAGATGTAGGCAGAATTCCTAGCTTAATGACTGGGAGAGGGCTGTTCCAGTCATAGAGAACTGAAAGATTTCAAAATGGATTCAACTATTTAGATTTTAAAGTGATAAGGAAGTGATAGGTTTGTTTTCGTGAGAATATATCACATTTTCAGGCCTGCTGTCAAATCTACAAGTGTGAAAGCCAATAATAGGACATTCATGTCAACTGGCTTTTTTTCTCTCCTCATTTAATCTCTTTGACTGTCTTTTATTTTTATTTTTTAAAATGTATTAAAATACAGTTGCTATCTTTGGGGTTCTTATTGCTACTCCTGCTTTGGATATCTGTGTTTAATAAAGTTTTTCTCGTGGTCTGCAAGATGAAGGTTTTGTAAAGGTCACTGCCATAGCCAGACACTCAGAGAAAATTTTAAGAGATTTTGTGTCAAGATGGAGAAATTCTGGTGAAAAGTTCAAAGGTTTGTAGAAGGAAGAGGTGTGCTAGAACCACTTTACAGCACAATCTGAACATCATGTTTCGGCTGTATACAGTGCTCAGCAGATTCATTAGCAAGATTTCTTCATGACGCCCAAAACATATTTGACCTGTAATTATTGAACAGATTTTGTTTAGCTGTAAATGCGCTACATACCAATCTGGTTCTGCTGGAATGTTTGTTTATTTTTTTGTAGTGTGTCACAATTCAAGGCATCTTCTTTCATGCACTTGCATTTTCATCTAAACATCAAGGACCCTGCTGGAAGTAATCTCAAACCATTCCTCAAAGACAACAGTTCACAGGCTTTGACCTGTGAACAACCTTGACCACAGATTAGAAAAGCAGAAAAGTTTCAGAGCCTTCTGTTGAACAATCTGTGCAGGAGTGTATCTATAGCACTGCAGCTAAAGAGTACACGGGAGGTGGGGACAAAGCCACCCTCCTGGGACACCTCCATCTGACAGCAGCTGGGACACAGGCACAGACTGCAGGCTGCAGCAGCAAGAGACAGATTCAACATCCCCACAGAAGGAAGGTACCAACCCTGGCAAACTGCACACTGACTGCAAGCCAAACAGGTTTCATTCCCTACACTGTTCTACTTTGTGTCATTTTTCATCATTATGAAATCAGAGAAATGTAAGAACTCTCTACAGGTGGTGTTTCCTTCCTTAGCCTCTCCCCAGGGATAAAAACATGTGCAGGGGAGTATTTTATTTTAGTACGCTTTTTGTTTGAGCTGGCTCTCTCCTTTTGGGTAATAAATATAAATGATACTCTCACTCCCCCTGACATAAAAACAAAGGTGTGCGCTCAGCATTTGGAATGAGAAGAGCAGCACTAATGGCTATAATTTGGCAAGAGAAGGATAGAAGGCTGAGGATGGTCAGTTCACACTTTCCTATACTTCCTATTGTCCCTGATACCACAAAGCAGAAGAATTCCACAGATTATTGCATAGAGAGGTGAAATGTAATTAACCAACCTCACCTTAGAAGACAGGACAGTACAGCTCACTGGGTGTGCAAAATCCATCCACCTTATCTACCTTTAACCACAGCATTTTCTTTTATATTGAAAAAATAATAAAAAGAAGGCATTTTATGTTTCCTTACCCTTGTGTCTAGATTATACGCTGTCTTCTTTAAATCCTGCAGAGCTCTCTGCATGAACTCAAACGCGTGGCAATCAACACAGGGGCGGCCTAGGAGAGCATTTAGTAGAGCACTTAGTAGACAACCATGACTATATGGTATGAAGAATTAACTAGAAGGATTGAACAGTGATTTTGAGTATCAGAAAGAGATACAGAACAGAGTCCACAGAGTGAGTATTGATGTAGGTACTCTTGAACAACCAGGTTATTGTAAATGGTTCACTATGATGGTCCACCCAGCCTCTCAATGATAAAAGAATTACTTCAAATTTACAATAATATTTTTCTTCCTGCTATATTGCTGTTCCACTTTTCCTTCCACAGCTCATTGTATGAAAACATGAAACCCTTAACTTCATCCTTCCGTTTTGCTCCACTAACCCTGAGCACATTTTCCGCCTTATCTTCAGATTTTTCAGATATTACGTCTGAAAACATGAACCTGTTCCCTAGAAAAATCTCGTCTCCTAATCTCACAAACGTGAGCTCTAAATAGAAAACTAATGGAATAAAACTGACTACAGTATCACAAAGACAGACCACTTCAGCCTCTAACTTAGAATATGATACAGCTTTGTCCAAACCAATGCCCTGTTATTAGAGGGCATTGCTGATAAGCAGAACTGCTGCAATCTGCATTTACTGGGGTGTTTAAGAGAGTGTTCCCAGACTGAGACAGACTGAAGGCCACAAGGCTTGCTTTGTCTTGAGCACCCTGGAACACAGGTCTGTGCCCTCACAGACAGCAGGATTGAGACACAGCAAATATAGACATGACGAAATATCTTTGAATCACCAGGCCCTGCATCTGCTCTCATTTGCGTCTCGGTGCCTGAGCCTTGCTGACAGCTTCACTGGAAATACTGCACAGGTGAGAAATTCTGAGCCCAGGCTGAGTTTGCTCTTTGGGGTCTGCTGTGAACAGAAGGATGAAATCTGGACTAATGTTGGAAAATCCTGCTGTGTCTGTCAGCCCATTTTGCAAACCCATGACTGTACATGCCTCTGACATGCTGCAGAATGAGCTTCCAGCTCATGATCTGAGTGCTAACCAGCAACCAGGAATTCTGCTTGCTGGAGAAAGGGAGCCTGCAAAATTCTTTAACTGGCTAAGAAAAAGGCAAAAAGGGATAAAAACCCCACACTGAGCAGTATTAAAGACCTGCGCTATCATTGTTGTACCATCACCCAACTTTAGTCTTACTATATTTACACTAGACAAAAGGAGAGGACAGCAGTTTTTCACATCAACAACTTGATGCAAGGACCTGTCATTATGTTTATAATGTAAAATAAACTCAACACAGATCAGCAAAGGAGAATTAGGCAGTTGAAGGCCACAAGACTAGGTATTGACAAAATGCTTTCTTGGCATCTTCACTGAATTTTTTTTTTAATAAAAATTCATGACTTTAAGACAGCAAACATTTTCAAGAATGAAATACAATGAACAGTCAATGTCAGTTGAAAAAGAACAAGTCTCAATAATGTCTCTGAAAAGCAAACAAGGTGATTGCTGGCATAGAAAGGACTAACACAATGAGAGGGCTGTACAAAAGAAAAGGTGCAGAACAGTGGCAGATTTCAGCTACATGCAAGACAGCAACAGGCATGAGACAAGGATAATAGAGTGAAGAGCTTTGGATGCAGGAGCAAAACAGTACGGGATGTTATCAGGTTGTGGTTTTAAAACAATGTATGCAAGACATATCCAAAACAGTTTGAATTATTTGGGCAAACTTCAGGGTCCTGCAACATGAGAACTGCAGAAGGGGCTGTAGGAGAGGACTGCAGGGTGGTACGTACTTTCAGCTGGTATGGCTGTTCCTGCTTCTTGGTCAGCTCTAACAGGCTCCGTGACAAGTAGTGCAACCACAAAAAGCAAAGGAACTGTAAGGACGGCTCTTCTCAGAAGGCAGGCTGCCAGCATCTTGGGAACGGGTGCTTCTGTTTGTCAAGAGACATCAACAAGTTAGTGAGGAACACTACAGATACACAAGGGGTTTGTTACAAAGAAATTATTGTTCCTGATGACTAAAGCATTGCCAGTCTTCCTCTGAAAGAAAACAAATACCAGAAGATCTGGAGCACGGACAAAAGTTCTCTGTACCTCTGTCCAGAGTGTACATGAAACTCATGAGAGAACACCCCTATACAAGAAAAGAAGTCCCTAGAGTGTTCTTGGTTTCATTTGAAAGCCAGGATGCCAGCAACTTTGCCTGCTCTGTGACTTTTTTCTAACTGCACAGTCACAGACATGAATCTGGAGAGCTGGTTCACTGTTAGACTTTGAGATCAAGACTGCAGGGATTACAGGGCTGGCTGAAACAGAACCTGGAAACAAGGTCTTTGGCCTCTGGCTTGCTTTACTGGTGCATCATCTTTCCACAAGTATAATAATTAAAGGTAACCATTAGCATCACACAACACACTGATTATAATAACTTCTTTATGAAAACAGATGAATGAGAAGACTTTTGTTAAACCTCCACAAATTCATAGGTAGAATTTCTAATAGTAAATGCATGAAAACTCTTTGATCTTCTGTTTCCCCTCCTAATTTGGGCTTCAGGCCATTATTTGCAGCCATCCATTTGTTCCTGAACACCACAGCCAGGCTACACCATGCCCTGAGGTTGGTACAGCCTGGTCCAGCAACAGTTTCCTTTCATACAGAGGCGAGTTTTTTTATAAGTTTCAAATTCAGGTTTCAAGTTAAGTATTTTCTTGACCCAACAAGAAAAATGTTCAGATCGAAAGGGACTGGCTCAAGTTGCAAATGTTTGTTAGAGATTTCAATCCAAGCCTCAAGGATTCTGGCACACTGCTAAGAAGGTCCTTAGCTCAGCCAAGTTTACCTTTCATTCCTGTACATCAAAATAGAAGAAAGAAAGAATTAAATAAGGCTAAGTTATGGCAATACAATGAAATCCACATAAAAAAATCTATTCTACTAACTGTGGGAAAGCAGGACAACATTCTGCCTCTTTCTGATTTTTAAGTTGGTGCTTACTGAGCAAAAGATGTTGCATAAAAGCATCAGATCTACATGTACTGAATGCAAGAGTACAGCACTCCCCGGAACAGATTGTATTTCACATTTAGAAAGGCAGTAGAGGGAGGCAGGAGAGGGAAGGGTTTTCCCCATTTTGCCACAAACACAGAACAGAACAAGACTGCTCTTCAATATGTGCAATCCACCTTTTCAGACACAGCTAATGTGAAGCTGTAAATTCTGTATGAACACTTGCAGCATGTGCAAACCAGCAATTCACCCAGGGAAGGAGCAGCATTATACACATCCCCTTCCTGTGCACCTCGACCTAAACACAAGAGAAAGGAATGGTTCAGAAGCAAGAGATAAACATGTACGTTCAGAGTCAGAGATGTGTTTGAGCCCATGGCAACAAAAAGATCTGGTAATGAAATTTCTATAAACTCATAATTGGGTTTCCCCTTCCGCCCACTATTTAGATCTCATGTGATCCTTTTCCTTATTTCTACAATCCCTAAAATAAAGGGATTAAAATCACTACAGGTGGCTTGGGTTTTCTGTTTTAATTAACAGGGATCTGCAATCAAAACAAGTACAATTAAAAATACCAGTCTTTGCAGTAGGATGCAGCAGAGTGTCTCCAAGTTATAGTAAATTAGGACAATACCAGCCTCTTCTAGAAGTACCTGATGAAGGAGCCTCCTGGTCAGTAGGAGCAGAGGCAATTCTCACAGTTGACTATGAGTAATACAAACGTGCAGCAAACAAAGCAGACACACTGTTAAACTTTTTTTGGGTACCTAACCCATCACCCACCCCAGAGTCAGCTCAGCTTTGTATGTGAGCCCCACTGCGAAACAGCTACTCCTCTAGTGCAGCAATCATCTTAAATCACGTCTAACTCCTGCCTCTTAGTTATTCCATGGGAATTTGCAAAGAATAATCATGACAGGCTTCAAGGGTGGTCTCTCTGCAGTGCAACTGGGAACAGACACAAATCTGTGCATGGACTTCTGTGAAAGAGAAAAGTCACCCCCTTTAACAAAAGAAAAAATATCAGTACCTGATCTTTCTCTTGTCTTTGTGATGGTTTCTTTGAAATGGCCGCTGCAAACTGCTAAGAGAACAAGTGCAGCATTTCTGAGCATGTGCACTGTCTCTTTTTAACCTTCTCTGAAAGAGGTTATTACTATGGGGAGATTTCTGCCATGGCAACAATGCAGAGCACTGCAGCACGCAGCGCAGATTTAAAGAGGCACAGGCTGTGTCTCCCAGGTCTGGGGAAGGATGTTTCTGCTCTGACATGCAAGATCCAGCAGTGACTCACCTGCTCTGGGTAAGGTTTTTAAAGCCAGGCCATTTGATTAATCTCTCTTGAAGTCTGCTGAATGGTTTTCCTGAAGTCTGAGCAGCTGGATGTGGTGCTTGGTTCAAGCAACTTGCTTCCCTAGAGCCTGGAAATAACTATGACAAACTACAGCTGCTTTATGGGAAATGAGGACAGACCATGGGATCACACACAGGAATTGTTCAGTGCCCTGCCTGCCATTTGAATGGTTCTGAGTTACAGGGTCATAAAGCGCTGGTGCCTGCTTTCCCAGGTATTTCTGTGATTCCAGCTGCAGGGAGCAGCTGCAGGAGTGCAGGCACTAAACCTCCGAGTGGGAACTTGAGCCCAAAGTCAGAACCCCTCTTTTCCAGTCTGCACCTCCGTCCCCCTTTCAGTGCCCCACGAGCTGCACTCCAGGACAACACTGACAGCACTTGCTCTGCATGCAATAATACAATGGAGTGCAGATTATAAAAGTCCTTTTGTCAAAGCAAAGCTAAGTTCAGGGATTGCATTACCCCCCAAAAACCACATTTCCCATCACAAATTAGACACTAGCAGTGCTTCTTTCAGAGAGAATCAGCCCAGCTGAGGGCAGGCACAGCACTGAGGAGCGTGCACAGACCTTCAAAAGGATTGTGCACTGTGTTTGCTTTAGCTGGTTCACAGGAGACTCAGTTTTCAATGATTTCATAGTGAAAGTTGGGGGCATTCTGTGCCCAGGAAGGTCAGGCACACGACCTTTTTTCTTTCATGAGCAGAAAGTCCTTCTCAGAATTATGACTGAATTGCTGGCTAACATTTTTCTTTTCAACATGTTCTACAACCTGTCTTTCCTGTACAGCCCTAGAGGAATGGTTTGCTCCCATTAATTCAGGTAACTTAGTAAGAAGCTAAAATTTCAGCTTATTCAGTGTGTAACTATGCTGCTGTGTGAAGTTACAGCATCCATGAGCAGAGTCAAGAGGGGATTAATTATAGTACTGCCATCCTTATACATCACAAAAACAGAAAGCAGGGGAAAATAATATTTAGAGACTGGTCTTTTGGGAAAACAAGATCTAGCATTGCAGAGATAACCATACAGGAATTGGTCTGATTTAGTATCTGCCTATACAAAAATTACAAATGCAAAACTTTATTCATTATCACCCTCCACCCTCTAATCTCACACCTTGGCCTCTCTTCCTGATAAATAACATAGATATTCATATAGACACACACACCACCTGCCCCCCTCTCTCTATATATACCTTTTCTTAGCCTGGTCATTCACAGTAAATCTGTTCTCTTGAATCCTGTCCTTTCTCTATCACAACAGTAACATCAAGCAGCCAGCCCTGGTACCTTGGGTGTTATCACTGATTCATTCTTTTAGACCCATGCAATGGGCTTCTGATTCCAATAAATAAAATTTTAAAAATCTATTTCTGTCATTCTCAAATGCCAAATTGCTTGCTCTAAGCATCCCATACCAAGTACTGCAATGTCTCTTCTTTAGCCTTGTCTTAGATCTATTTATCCTTCAAAGAACAACTTCCATTTCAGTGGATCAAACAAATTTCCTCTTTATTCACCTCTCCCCACTCTGCACTCTGTTAAGCACCAGTTTTTCTCTTCACTGAAGCTTAAATTTTCTCAACTGGAAAATATCAGTTCACCAAGGACAAGGTCTTCTGTCTAGGAGATAGAGATTCCATTTCAGGATATTTCTAATAGAATCATAGAATGTCCTGATTTGAAAGGGACCCACAACGATCATCAAAGTCCAGCTCCTGGTCCCGATGGCACAGGACACTCCAAGAGTCACACCGTGGACCTGAGAGCATTGTCCAAACACTTCTTGAACTCTGTCAGGCTGGTGATCACATCTGTAGAGTGCCCATTCCAGTGCCCAACTACTCTCTGTGTGAAAAACCTTTTCCTAATATTCAGCTTAAACCTCTCCTGACTCAGCTTCAGGCCATTCCCTTGGGTCCTGTCACTGTCACCACAGAGCAGAGATCAGTGCCTGCCCCTCCTTTTCCCCTCACAAGGAAGCTGTAACTGCACTGAGGTCTCCCCTCAGTCTCCTCTTCTCCAGGCTGAACAGATCAAGTGCCCTTGGCCACGCCCTGTATGGCCCCGCCAGACCCCTCACCATCTTTGTGGCCTCCTTTGGGCACTCTTCAATACTTCAATGTCTTTCTCATATTGCGGTGCACAAAGCTGCTCCCAGGACTTGAGGTGAGGCTGCCCAGTCCACAGCAGAGTGGGACAATCCCCTCCCTTGCCTGGCTGGAGATGCTGGGCCTGATGCCCCCTAGGATATGGTTCACCCTTCTGGCTGCCAGGACACACTAAAAAATTTTGAATTTTTGAAAGTTTTGAAATTTTTATTTGGAAAATATTTTGAAAAACATTACTCTAACAATTTTCAAATTTTGATCATTTCTGGCTTTCTGCTTCAGAACTATTTGTTTTTAAAAACTAAGCTTAATGCAGCAAAAATACATTGCATAGTCTGTTCATGGAATTGCAGAGTGGGAACAGATCTCATGCTAAAGATATTGAGGCACAACCCCAACAGAACATTACAACCCCAATGAAATCTTTCCTTCTCTCATATCCCTCATGCACAAAGCACAGGTCACACAAATGCTAGCCCAAGGGCACCTGAAAACTGGAAGTACAGACCATGACTGGAACTATACAGCACCTGCACAACACCCTCAGTGGCAATTTCACTGGTGTGTCCAAAGTTGCAGTGGTGCTCAGGAGGCACCATGGGCTGAGCGTGAAAAGTGACATTTGGGTGAAAGCTGGAACAATTTGACTCCCCAGCTGCCCTGGAGCATCATTCATGAGGAAAGCAGAGAGAATTTATAGCTTCTTTTCTATAATGAAATCGAGCACAATGGATTTTTTTTTTCAAGATCCCCACCAGCTAAGAAATATCAAAACATTGTTACTGAGATTTCATTTTTTCTTCTTGATAGCACATGTCTTGATACTATAAATATTTCTGTGGGATTGGAAGAAAAGCTCGAGCCTTTACCTCTAAGCCTTTTCACTGCTTGGTCTCTCCTTGGCTCTTAAATCTAATACCCTGTCACTGCAGAAAACCTTCTTCCCTCACTAAAGATAACAGATTCTGTCATTTCTCCTGGAGACACTTTCATGTTTTCTCACCGCCTGCCCTCTAAATCATGGTAAAAATCTCCCCACAAGGTGCCATCTTGTCTTCTACCAACTACATTTTTATGCTTTACCTCTGCCACAAATCCCATGAAGCAGAGCCTGGGGATGAATCTGGCTGGAGCTGTGGATGCCATGCAAACGTGTTTGTCATACCAGTATGTCCGTGCCTCACACCTCTGGCTGTGTCCCCGTTGTCACCACCGTAATCCTGGGCTGCGACAGCTCGAGGGCAGGGGCTGTGTTTGCACTTGTTGGCGCAGCACCACAAGGCTGGAGTGTTGATAGAGGCCTCCAGGCACATGTGATGAATAATAAAGTCAGACTACCTAAAGCTGGTCTCATTCTCCCACACTCTGATATATAAGCTATTCATAGAGCAAGCCGCTTATTCTTTTCCTTCCAATGTAAAGCTCTTGGGATGTGTCAGAGTGACCGGATTAAGAAGTGAAAGTCTGCCTTTGTTCCCTGAACAGTTCTCACCTATCTTGGTAGCAGCAAATATTTGCAATTGTTCCTCCTTGCATTTTCCCCACCAGTAATTTTAGGAACAATTTCCTTGTCACTAACTCTGAATCCCACAGTCCCTATCTGTCAGAGTATGGATCGCCTGAAGTCATTCTAGGACCCAAAATTCTGGAGTTTCAGCACAACACTAAGGCTGGGCTCACATCCAAGTCTGACTTTTCCACATAGATCTTAGGGAGACCTGCACTGTCAGAAATACTTACTGCTTTATGGATGAGATGCTAAATTGGGGTCATATCTTCCTGCATCTCTCTGGGAGCTGAGAAGCATCTAAAAATCCCATGGTGATTTTCAGGAAGGGTTATCATTAACTGAGATATCCTTGGCTTGCACTCTCCCTATGCACCCTGCTGCACACACATCTTTGGGGGAAAAGCTGTGTTCCAAGCTGTGCTTGAGCTATTTCAGGGTACATAAGAGTTGCAACTTTAACTGGTTTGTGAATTCCACAGGGATGTCTTGAGTACTCTGCAGCTATTAAAGATGCAGGCACTTCAGTGGGCTTTGAACTAGTGGGGAACAAACCTCTTACTTCCCAAGGAACCAGACTTCAGAGTCCAGGAGCCTCTTCTAACAAGGGAGAGATCTCTCAGCTGAAAAGCAGTGCATTTTTAGCCAGTTTCCTTGCCAAGGCTGCTTGGAGGAATAGCAATTGAGGAAACTAAAGGAAGTGAGACTGCTAAAATTGGAAGTTTTTTTTCTCCCGAAAAGATGTTTATTATCCAAAGTCTGCATCAGGGCTCTCAAACCACAAAAATCAGAAGACTCACATTCAGAGGGCTCCAGATCCATTCTCTGCATTAGGAATCAGCTCCTTCATAGCCAAGAGACTAATCCAGGATGATTTTTATGACATCAATACTTGGATCTCATTGAGAATCAATAATTCTGACATGATAATCTCTATGATTTAATAGGTTAAAGATGGATGTATCTTCATACATTTGTGTTTGAAAACTGCATCTCTAATTTGATTTCACATTTACAAGGTATTTGCAAGCTGATGGATGTGGTTTCTCCTTCTTGCGTTTTTTTCTCCTTTCTACAATAACAGTGCTACAAATTGGAAGCTGGATACTGCAGTACCATCCTGGTGTTGCACTAGCTGTGACTGCACAGTTTTCGGCTAAAAGCTTACTCATGTCTGCCTTTAAAATACCTTGTAAATTAGTTCCTCATTTGTGATCCAGTGATGTTTTTAGAATGAGGCCAAAGACAAATAAGCAATTAAAATTTCATAAGTATCACTACAGTGGCCATAATCTTGGCTAAAATTCTGGAAAACAGACCAGAACCACCACTGTTAAAAGCATGGCTAGTTAGAGTCTAAGTAACTGAGTCAAGAATCAGTGATCAGAGCTGGGACAGACTCCTATCTTTAGGAGGTCTAGAATTTGATCTAGGCAGGGATCAAGTTATAACGCACACTCCATAACAGACTGCAATCCCCAAATCCTCAAACTCATCTGGCTGTCACTCTAGAGGGATACACAGTGACCACCAGGGCAGAATGGGTTACTTGTTCCTTGGAGAACTTGGTTTCTAACTGCTGGCAAAACAAGTGTTGGTCTACAACTCTCAAAACAATAGATTAGGTTCAGATTATGAAGAATGCTATTTCAGTTTTCTTATTTACTAAGCTACAGTTTGTAGTAGCAACTACTGTCTACCTGTGTGAGCACTCCCAATGTTGTCCAAATGCCCTGTAGGGCATGTCCCACACAGCAGCTGGTTGCCTTCCCGTGCTCTGACATCCAGTCCCAGTTTCTAAGCAATGTGTCCTTTCATTCCTATGACCCAGGGAAACATCTCAGCTTTGTTCCACACTCATGCTCTCGGTTTTGTTACTCCTGGGTTTCACGGCCTGTGGTTGTAACCCACGAGTGTATGCAGAAAGAGTGGCACTTAAATACCTCATGCCCCAGCAGTATCAAACTCATCTTATAAAACACAGTCCTGCAGCTCTGAGATTATGCAGAATGTACTTTAAGAGAACTGAGAACAAATCAATCTTGTTCAGGATATTTATCTGCATGAGTAGCTTCAGAAGAAATATGGTGAATGCAGAGTCTGACCAGAATTAGAAAATGCAGCAAAATCTTCCTCTCAATAAAAGCCTTTCAATAATTGGCAACCTTCTGGGAGTTTGAAATGCTGAAATTTTCCACTGAAATGCTTCTTTTCCTTGTGAATTTTTCATCTTCACATCTACACTCTTAAAAAGCAACAAAAGTCCCTAAAACGGGGAAAAAATAGTGTATTCTAAGGAGTTGAGGATGTAGTAGGAAAATAAATAAATATGCCATGATGAGAGGTGTATTAAAAAACTCTAAAACAGATGGCCTTTCAGTACGTAAAGGGGGCTTTCAAGAAAGAGGGGGACAGACTTTTTAGCAGGGCCTGTTGTGATAGAACAAGGGGTAATAGTTTTAAATTAAAAAAGGGTAGACTTCACTCAGATATAAGGAAGGAAATTTTTTATGAAGATGGTGAAACACCAGAAAAAGTTATCCAGAGAGGTGGTAGATGCCTCATCCCTGGAAACATTCAAGGTCAGGTTGGACAGAGCTCTGAGCAGACTGATGTAGTGGAAAATGTGTCTGCTCATTGCAAGGGGTTGGGCTAGATGGCCTTTAAAGCTCCCTTCCAACCCTTTGATTCTACAATTCCATTAATTACAAAGTCTTGCTCACTTTGTCATGTCCCTTTACCATGATTTCTGTGGTTTACTGGGTTTAGAAATTTAGACCTCAGCAAATCAAGAAAAAAAGGTGATTTTCACTGTTATGGTGGAACCCAGAGCTGTCAGAACGCTGTAAGCAGGTCCGTCTGATAGGTGAATCTGCCTGCCAAAAGAGCCAAACACCTCTTCCAAAATTTAGCACTGCCTGTGTGGGAGTTGGACAGGAGCTTATGCAATTTTAATAGTTTGAAACAGTGCTTATGCTTAAAATCAGGAATGGGTTATTTACAGTGCAGCCAAATTTTCAAGGTGAGGAGGAAGAAAGCTCACAGAAGATATTTTAGCTGGTGCTTAGAGATGTGCACAGGAGAGTGTAGCAGTTGAGAGAAAGGGAAAGAAGTGTCTCAGATATAAACACTTCCTTTTCTTACTTAGCCTCTGCTCCTTTCATATACTGCCCTTGTCTCTCACTGCTTGGCTGCAGTGTTTGAATGCTGACCCTGGTTTGGGCACTCAGCTCTCTGAGTGCAGTTTATCAACCCTCCAAAGAAATAGTTGCTTCTGCATATCTCCCCTGCCTTATCCCTCTGCCAAAATGCTGCTGTTCTGTAGAAAGATGGCTGGAAGAAGCACATTGTCTCCTTAGCCCCTTGTAGCTGATAGTCTGGCACAGTGGATCACAGTGCATTGTAAAGGGCACCGTGGAGTGTCACTGAATGACCCCTCGCTTGTCCCATCTACCAGAACCAGCATCAGCTCGGCTGCCCTGCTGCTCCAAACACAGCCAAACAGACTGCAAAGACTGAGGTGAATGTGAAACCAAGGGAGACTCCTGTTCTTAAAGGTCATGTAACCACCCTGAGAACTCCACACACACGCCTGGGAGTCTCTCAAGATACTGTGGAGCTAGTGGGTGGTACAGGTTCCCCGAGACCAGTCAGTAATTCAGTATGGGTGCTGGGACTGTGCTGAGTCAGTGTGTATCAGCTATTTGGGGACGGCAAGACACAAACACGCATTTTTTAAAAGAAGAATGTTACAGGCAGGGGAGGACTGAGAGAAAAAGCTGCCCAATCCATCTCCCAAAAAATAACAGCTGGCTCCAAATGAACAGGAGGCTGTACAAGCGCTGGAAAGGCTCTCTCTAGAGGTTCTCCATCTTTTTCACACAGAATCACATCTTGTCTTTTCTAGAATTTTCCACATAATTTTAGGGATATGGGAAAGATGAGGCAGTAATCACCTGGCTATTTCTCTTAATTTCTTCTGGGTGAGGAGTCTGCAACAGGGAAGAACATCCTGTCCCCAGGAATATGAGCAGTCCACAGTACCTTCCTGCATTATTTTAGGTGCTATGTTTGAATCTGTGATAATGCACAAACTACTTTGCATGTCCACATCCCAAAAATGGAAAAAGCAAGGGAGAGCTCTCAGTTTCATAAATATTTTTCTCTTGCCAAGGAATCTTCTCTGGGCAAACATCCTGCATTTCTATCCCTGAGAGCAGCATTCTTTCCTCAGAAAACAGGTATCTTTAACTTCATTTCCCACTACATTCTGGAAATTGCATCAGGAGGAAGAAACAGGAGATTATGTGAGAGTTAAAAGACCAAATTTTTTGAAGCATAAATTCCTGCAATGTCTTTGCTAACAGTACACTTGTGATGGGTTGATGTTGCTAACGTGAGCAGCCACCTCTCCAGAGTTACTTTCTAAACTAATTTGACCCTGAACACTATGGGGCAATGGGTTCATATCTAGGGAATGTGGCTGTCTTATGAGGAGATTTTTTAATAAGCAATTTGAAATAAACAGTTTCTTAAGATTAAAAAAGAAAAAACTTCTCATTGATTTGTATCAACTTTACAATACAGCTGAGGCAAAGAAAGGTTTCCCAGTAACATTAGATGAAGTATCCTTTTGACAAAGAGGTACCAAGGCTTTCTGGAGTGTTTTAAAAAGCATGCAGGATGCAGGCAGACAAACATGGCTGCAGTACCCTGGGCTGTTAAAGCTGAATTACAACTTTTATTGTGATCCTCACTTAACCTCTCCAATTGCTATTTTTTTTCATACACTGTCCTGGAACAGAAATTAATTCAGAGAAAGCACTTGAAACAGAATTTATGCGCTGGTGTGAGAACAAAACAAGCCTACCATTCCCTGTTGGTTCCAGTGGTTTTTTTGAGCCTGAAATGCTCCCATTTGGCTCAGCTGCTTTTGTATTTAAACTTGAATGGTTTTGAGTCAAAACCAAAGAACATCTGTTTGGCAGTTTTAAAGCTAGAAGTATTTAACATTTTTCCCTTGATGTGCACGATTTGATTCCCTGCCCCGTTGCACTGATGCTACTGGAGGGGCTTTATGCATGGTTTAGAAGACAGATTGGTGATGTGGGACACCCGGGATGGCCCGTGGCAGCCAACAGTGCTGTTGGGCTGGGGCAGGGCCAGCAGCCGCAGCCCCTCACAGAGGCATTTGTGAGAGGCTGTAGCTGTCAGCTCCGGGCTTGAATTGAGCTCTGAGTTCAGCAAGAGCTGCTGCCTTCCAGAGAGGCAAAGCACCTCCCGTCAGCCAACCAGCTGCAGACCTTGCTTCCTTGGGGGGCAGGATCGCCTGATTCTGGACAGGTTTCCTTTCTGAGGAGAGAAAAATGAATCCCCTCCTGACCAGCAGTGTAGCTCATCCTGAGCCTCAGGAGTGCTTCTCCTCATTATTCTCCTCATCCTCCTCACTTAGACCTACCAAGCTGCTTTTCTGCTCCAGGTCTGCTAAAAAGAAAGGAAAAAAAAATAAAGCACATGCATATTCTGGAATTTTAAAATTCTGAGAGAGAAGAAAATATTTGCTGGTTTACTACCAATTATTTTACTAGTTGGACTGTTTCTACTTAGTCAACTATTTTATTTATTGAAGGAAGTGTCAGATGTATGTTTTTTGAAGGCTGTAATTAAGCACAGTCAGGAGTCTTTACATTATTCAAAAAGCCTGCTGCTTCCCATTAACTAATAGCAACTACCAAAACAAATAATCCATTTATAGACCTGGTCTAGATATAAGTGTAAAAGTACATTACAGTGCAAGGGCACTTACTATACTTAGACATCTCATCTTCATGCTATAGAATGCCCTACTTGGCAATTAATTTCTTCCAAGATGGAGTTGAAAATTGCCACCTTCCAAACACTGAAATTACCAGAGGATTAAACTGTCACCTTTTCCATAAAAATGGGCTTTGAAGATTGATTATGCCATGAGTCACCTTTTATCTTGAGATCGGCTATTTAAATATGATGCAGGTTGCACTTTTTTGTTAGCATTTTCTATCTAGGTGGAAAAGAGGCTGGATATTGTCATAGGGGATGTTTCTCAACCCATGAATTACGGCTCTTCTATCTTCTAACCAGTGTTGAATTGAAAATGTCATTGGAGAAAAGGAGAAGGGTATAAAGGTAGTAGAAAAGGTAACTTTCCAGAATAAAGAAAATATCATTTTAAGACCCCATCTTCTGAGACAGACAAATGTTAAAAAATACCTTTATTGCACCAGCAAAAAAAAAAGCCATAAGAAAATGTTTGGATGCTGTTCATGTCACACCATACTATGTTGGCACTTCCATTTGACACGCAGACTTGTCAGTTTTCAGCATAGCTGTGAACTACAGATGTTTTTAAAATACAGGATAGAGGAAAATAGACTCCTATTCAAAATAGAACCTGTCCTGAATGTCTATTGCAGGTCTAAAAAGGACTGAAATTTACAGTCACACAGACAATTTTCCAGCTGTGCTAACACCGAGGGAGAGAGAACATATTGAGATGCTCCCTGTCCTTTATCTTTCAAGCTGGTTTTGAAACCTCCAAACAGAAATAATTCCTCTGTTTCTAGAGACCAGCTGTTCAACAAGAAGTGGGAAATGAAGGGAGCAACAGACAAGCAGCTTTGAAACCTGCTCATATTGACATGGCTGAATTGTATTAACTCAATAATTGGGTTGGAAGGTACCTCAGAGATGATTTTGTTCCAACCTCTCTGCTATGAGCAGGGACAAAGTGTGCCACCTTTTGTTTGTTATCATCTCCTTCCAGAGTCAGTGCTGACACTGTGGAAAGGTGGCTGAACTGAGGATAGATTAAATAGGAAGGCAAGTTCCAGGCACTGTCCAGCCAGGAGCAGCTGCTCACACAGCAGGCAACAACAGGAATTACTGCACATCAAACCACCCACCCCGAGCTGTGCTGCTGAAGAGCACCCAGACACAACCACCACAGCAAAATCCACCAGCCTCCCTCAAAGGCATCTCTGCTTATGACAGACCCAGACTACTGCACGGACATCCTCCTCCATATGTGCTTCTACATGGCCTCATTGCTAAGTGTATTTTAGTACTTTGCATTCATGTGCTGGGCTAACATCACATAAAATTTTCATAAAAGCATTGTTATTCCTCTTCTACACTTAGGAGGGAGAATGTGACACTTGGAGAGCTTTTTCAGTTAAATGTATGATGTTTCTGTGTCAGAGACATCAGGCCAAAAACTATCTTCCATTTGGAGGAATGAGTAATAAATTAAGATGATCCTTAACTTCTGCAAGAGCTGTGTTGTCAGTCTGTGAGCTAATCCCCAAAAATGCATCTACACTGGCAGTTATGACTGGGACAAAGGATCCCATGTTCTCAGCCACCTAAGCAACCCTCCCTGTATCTGCATCTTGCTCGTCAGCACCAGCTTCCACATCATTGTCAAACCTCCATCCAGCTCTGTCTACGTGTTGTCTTTCTCCATTAAATCTGATCTCTAGTCGTGGACAGCAAAGACAGGAGGAACAATGCAGTGTGGGATTGCTACTCACCATGACCCATACCTGCAAGCTGCAGCAACCTGATGAACTAAGTGTATCATATAACTTCAGAAAAGCTTCTGGGCTCAGACTGAATGGCTGCTGAGGCTTATGGGAATTTTTTATAGGCTTCTACAGAGCTGGAGATTGAAAGTGAACCTAAAGTTTTCTGTAATTACCAGACATTTTCTTATCCTTCCTGAACAGCTGTTCTCCAGCTGGGGCTAACAGAAGTTCTAAACCCTCTCAAGCTGTAGGGTTTTTTTCACTCTTGTGGTTAAAAAGCTCCCCAATGCCTCAGGAACTGCACTGTTAACTCCACCCAACAGCCCAAAGAGTGTCACTTACAGTTCTCAGGCCAGGCCACAGAGCAGCAGGGAAATAATGACTGAGACTTGGAGTTTGAGCATGTGGAGGGAGGCCAGTGCAGAGAGCAGGAGTGAGTTTGACATGCACGTGGATGTTTGAGTTGTTAAGGACACACACTGCAATGCTCTGTAGCTGTTGTGTTTCCTGAGGACTTGGGGCATTGTGCCAAGTACACAGTACCTCTGTAGATCTGAGAGCAGCTTGTGTTTCAGAATGCTTTCCTCCACCTACAGATCTCTTTACCAGCCAAATGGGAAATGGGTGTCTCTGGGCACCTTTCCAGAAGCCTCTGAACTGGTGCCTTCATGCAGCAAAACTCAACGGGTACATTCATGTACTTTTCACCTTGGTATTTGCACTACATGAAGTATTTGCCTCACCTTTGCTGCACCTTTGGATATCCACTGGCCTTCTGTCGATTTACCAAAGCAGGAAGTACCTAAGTCAGAACAAAACTGAGCTAAAGTCTAACACAGCAATAGCATCTGGCAGATATCAACATTATCTGCCTTGAGTTTTTTAACAATCATTAATGTTAACAAAGGTGTTAAGCTCTATAGGTAGGTGTCCCTTCTGAAGTTCCTGCCACTGAGCTGACAGAAATTTAACCCTTCTTCACACGTCCAAAAGTCAATCAAGCTGTCATTGAAACAATGGAATAAGATCACCAGACCTTGATCTATTCCTGTTTCTATTTAAAGGTGATAAAGAGTTGATTTTATATAAGATCTCATCAGCGTTCCTTAGTCAGCATGATGGTTCTGGACTTCCTGGCATTCCGACAAACAGAACAAGTAAGGTTATTTAGGAGCTTAGAGCTGGAATGGATGGAAAGGGAAAGGAGACAATATGCTGCCACCTTTTGGTTACAGAAATGACAACAGGTACGATCTGGGCAGATCTCTCAAGTGGAAATTAAGACATCTATACTTATCTTCTGTAATAAAACAACCTGAAAGCCCAGATGCTGCAAGATTTATCCCTTCAAGTTCTAAACTGTTGCTATAAGCTTAGCTCACATATTTCACATTTTTTCAGTCTTGCTTGAACTAATTAATAATTACCAAGCAATAATTAAAAATTTATCTAATTTAAAGCTTAAAGGCTTGAGTTCTCTCACCTAAAACTAATACTTTGCATCACTGAACTGATTTGAGGAACATAACTGTAGAAATAGAAGGTATAAGATCTCATGCATTAGCCTGTAAAAGTAAGTGACTGCATGTCATGACTCCTGACACTTTCTTTCCTAAGTTTGTCATGAGTACTTAACAGATTTAGCCTTAACTGTTTGAATGAGATTTTCTGTGCTGGCTGACTGCTGAGGACCTGAAGGGTATTTTGTTTGCTTGTTTATTAAAAGATTGGTCCAGCTTTTTATGAGAATAAAAGATTGGAAAATGGCCGTCTTAATAAAAGGAATGCAAGCCTGCTCTGTTAAAAAGTTTGTGCACCTCCTAGTTTGATGCAGAGCTTCGAACTTTAACAGAGGAACTCTCTGTATCAGGGATGTGCTTCTCACTGCTCCTATGAGTCACTGTACAAACTTGGGCCAAGTGATGAGCCTGTGAAAGTCTCAGTTTAAAAATGCTCTGTAAAAATGTATGGGAGCTTGTGCATTCAAGTCCATGAATGTTCTGTTATTTTCTGCTCCCGTGAGCCAGAGGCTCTTTACATTTACTGCATATATGGATTCACTGAGCATGCCCCATCCTCATGCACAAAAATCCATCAGATTCTTGGTCTCTTGTTTCTCAGTGCTGGCACTGAGCTCTCAATCTCGTCTCCTGACATAAGGGTAATGTAAAGGGTGATCCTGTCTGCCTGTACTGCAGAGGGGGCAGGAATTCTCTGACACTACCAAAGCTGTGTTGGTAGGCCGGTAATGCCCTGCTCCAGTGACACATTGGTCCCTGAGGCCAGAAGCACTGGACAGAGTTTCAAGATCCAGCTTTGGGAGTGCTTGATAGGGTGCTGAGGGTCCCTCAGGTGGAATACCAGGACAATAAACCCCACGGGTGTCTGGCTGTGAGATCCCCTCACAGGACTCTGCTCATGCAGGTGGCACTTTGGGGCAGTTCCCCCCTGGAGCGGCCATAGCCACTCAAGCAGGAGCAAAGCTGTGCAGCAGACCCAGACCTGGCCCTGCTGTCACCTCAGGCCGTTGTCACACTTCACACATGGGTGCTCATGCAGATGTCCCTGTTTCAGGAGGGACCTGCAGCCCTGTAATACACTAACGGTGCCACCTTGCACCCTCTGCTGTGCACACCCCACTGCCTGCTGTACCTTGAGCAGTTCCAGGCTCATCTTGAGGAGTTCTAGGCTCTCCTGCCATTTGGAACAGTATCCAGAGGACTATAGACATGAGAAAATCACTAGGAATTGTCTTGTTTATGCACTTATCACTCACTGACAGTCCCAGCGGAGGCACTCAACAGCTTCCAGACACTGTTATATAGAGATCAAGAAGCTGAAGGAGACCTACAGAAAGGCTGTTGATAGGAACTTTAAGGCAAAACAATCCCTCCCCTATGTGTTATCACTTCTTCAAGGGGTTTCACTCAATCACCCCTTAGGAAAAGGATGAGAGGAACTGATTTTATCTTGCTCTTTTTAAGAAGGGAAGTGGTGCAATGAATTACAGTGCTTAATCTTTCAGGGTGAGGGGCATCCTGTTATCTTTCACAGGTCAGGATCACATTAACCATCTGGCCCAGTGGTGAGAAACAGCAAGACACATCCTTCCAGAGCTAAATGAGGCCTCCTTTTCCTACCAGCAAATTCCCCTAAGCCTCTTGGCAACCAGAATTCCTCCTCTCCCTCTCCGCACTTGTCTTCCACACAAGCTGTTTTTCACCCATCTTTCAAATAAAGGGTTTTTATGCATTTAACCTACATGTTCAACACCAGCACAGACACACACTGAAGCCACACCAGGTTAGAAAGGCAGAGGAATACCAGGACCATTGGGCCTGCTAGAAATATTTGCAGGAATTGTAATTTTTTTCCTCTCTTTTCTTTTTTTTTTTTGTTTTGTGGTTTTTTTTTGTTTTGTTTTGGTTTGGTTTGGGTTTTTTGGGTTTTTTTTTTTTTGGGGGGGGGGGTGTTTTTTGGTTGTTTTTTGGTTGTTTGTTTTTTTCTCCCTCCACAACTTTCCCATCATTTTTAGGGAAGCATATCTAGCTTGTTGGCATAGAGTTGTACATAGCAACTCAGTGAACAGAATGGACCATGGTATGGAGATGAGTCAGGATTGTGTGAGGAATCAGATCTTGTCCAGAGAATCCTGGCTCGTGTGTTGCAGACAGTGAACACAACGACTGCAGGAGGAAAAAAGTGGTTCCAGGCTAAGACATTTGTATGCGGCTCAGAAGGACTGGATTCTATTTTTGTCCTTCTCACAGACTACTAAATTAGCCACTTAAAACCCCATTTTTCATGGCTGGCCATGAACAGGCTATAGTGTTTTGCTGAAAGTCGAAATTCTAATCTTGTGCTTTTATGGCGAAAAATGTAGCTGCAATGTAATGTAATTAGCTGTAATGCTATTTTCTCCTTAATTTATGAGGATGTTATCAAAATACACTGAATTCCGTTTGCAAAGCTCTCAGCTCCTACCCTGTCGTATATCACTGAAAAATGCATAACAAAACTGGTAACTCTGCCTTCACAGCAGGATTTGAACAGTGAGTAGTAAGGCATGGAGTCCCATATCAAGCATCAAAAAGAGAACAAAATACTGAAGAGTGGCTCATTAAGTGACTACTGTCCTTTCTGTCCACTAATGAGCTTCTGTTTTTAATGACTGCCTTGCAATCAAATACAACAGAAGGTAAATCAAAGTTCTGCAAACAACACAAATCCTGGCATTTTCTAACTGCAGAATGCTTGACTTTGCAGCCTTAAAAGCTTTTATATTATTTTTGTGTGAAATTTAAAAATACATTATGTAAAACAAAGCATTAAGAACATAAGAGGAAACCTAGTAGATTAAACGTGCATTAAGACTGATTTTTGGACACTTTGATCCCCATATTGTGTATTAGTTTAGACCTATGCATTTACCAGAAGAAGCTATATTGTAGCATTGGAATTGTAAAAAAGGTTCACAGAGTTTTGAACTAGTTGAATGAAGCTGTTGTCAAACAGTAACGAGGCAGTACAACTCTGTGTATAAACAGATTTAAGATAATGAGAGACATTCAGAGATATAGTGTAAATTAACATGGTATCTTGCTATTTTAGATAATTATTCGCTTTGGAACACTACACTGATGAAATTGTTATGCCTGTAGCTAACATGTGAGTATCTGTGTCCCATGCTTCAGTGCATGAAGTTGACTTGGCCCTGGGTCTGTGGCACTGCCGTGCTTTGATCTTTTCTCTTTCTCCATATTGATCAGGACATGGGCTGTTTGAGCTGCCAGTAGCAGATCCTGCCCCTTCACCTCAAGCTGTAAAGGTAAAACACCATCCCGATACAACAGCCAAGAGGAGAGGACCACAGTTATAAATCAGCTATTAGAACACTAAGGACTTCCATGTTCATGGTTTTATACAGAAGACCTCTCCCTATGTCCATGTTTATCCATCCTTATACCTCACACAGCTGCCAGAAAGGTTTTCCATAGAGCTTTAACTGAATTTACTTGATGCAACAATCCTGTCATCTCTGCACATGTGACTGAACTCCCCTCCTCTGAGCTTTCTTCCTGGATTCCTGCAAGCTCTTCTGGAAAGATGGTTCTGAAATCAATTTTGTAAAGGTTTGTGTGTGACTGATTGAGACCTTTATCATTTCATCTGTGAACACTTTAACGGTGAAAAAGGAAGTAACACATGACAGTAAGACACAAAAAACTTAAATCCACCACTGTTTTCGTGTTCATTACCACCACCCCATGCTTGGCTGGAATCATCTTTCCCTTTCCTTGCTCATTCCCTGCTCTGCATTTTCCTGCCATGTTGTCAAAATGTGCAAAGAACTGTTTTATCCCGCTATAGTCAGCATTAGCATTTCACCACATTATTCCCCCAGTTACTGGGGAAAGATTCTGTATAGCCTGAAGGTTAGGAAGTTTAGGACTGGGATATTTCTATTTCAAGGCTTGCTTTTTAAGTGCTAGGATTAAACAGATCTTACATGGTACCAGGGAGCTTTGCATTTGGCAGTTTCCAAAGGAGCTGGGTACCTGGCTCAGTGGTGGCGTTGCTTTCCTTGTTCTGTATCTCTTGATATGTAATTAAGGTACAATTACACTACTGAGCTCTTGACATGTTGATATACAATCCACTCCATTTAGTCACAGTGAATTACACACTCATTGTCACCCTGTGACACAGCACAGTGCCAGTGAGTCTGTTGTATGTGACAGTCAGATGGTTTCCTGTTTAGTGTCTCCCTGCTATGCCTGACCTCCTAATGATGGTCTTCTAAGTAGGATTTTAAGAGACTTTAAGAAATAATCTGAAAAATTGATATCATCAATTTTCCCAAAACATTTACTGATTTTTTTTAATTACTAGGCATTTTGTTTTAATTTTTCTCATTTTCTCTTTCCTCTTTTCGCTCTTCTCACTTCCCTCCTCCATCAGTTTGAAAACCTAAGTTCATGATGTCGCCTTTGAAAAGGGCTTTGAGAGCTGAAGATCAAAAACTCTTCTGTGTAAGTGTTAATTCAATCCATTCCAGAACATTTTCCTTCAAGCTACTTTACATCATCCAACACTAAAAAATGGATTAACAGACTAAACTAGATTTAAACATCCTCCTCATTAACACAACTGTAAATTGGGAAGAGTGCAATGTTATTTTCGTCTCCAGCTTTCTCCTCCTTGGTTTACCCAGTTTATCTCTTTCTTTTGGAAGAGTTGCATTCCAGAGGGTGGTGAGGCATTGGGACAGGTTTTCCAGGGAATCTGTGGATGCCCTGCCCCTGGCAGTGTACAAAGCCAGGTTGGATGGGGCTCTGAGCAACCTGGTCTTGTGGAAGGGGTCCCTGCCCAAGGCAGGGGGTTGGAACAAGACAATGTCCCTTCCAACTCAAACCATTCTGTGATTCTTCAAGGGGAAAAATATAGAGTTAAAAACCACCAGTGAGATGCTGGAGAAGTGAGTTAAAGACCTGCCTCATCTAGTTTTCTTACCTGGCCCTAAGGACAGAATTTCATCTATCCTAGCCCTTTGCTGCCTCTTTGTTAAACAGGGTAACAGATGTACAAATCTCATAAAATGGTGAGAATCCTTTTCAGCAGGGATTGAGTCAATACAATCCACTGGCAAGTAGAACCACATCAACAGACACCAACAGTACATGTAAACCAAATTGATGCCGTCTGAAGCTCCTTGTACATGTGTTCATCAGGACATCACCTCAGTTACTAGAACACAACAGAACTCTTGCTGAAGTCATAATAATAATTTCTTTTCAAAGAAATAAAATTCTCAGCACATCATACTAATGTGAGGTAATTTACTGGGTCTATAATGAATATGCAATATCAGTTTGTTCTGAGAGTAGCAATGTCTCAGTAATTCATAAACAATCACATACAAATATTCTAAGTCTGTCTGCAAAAGCTGCAACTTTGTAATTTATTATTACAGTTCTGGAGGAAATCCAGCAATGCTGAGAAAATCTATGCTGGAAAAGAGAGTTTGGAAGGAGAGGTAATATGTTTCATTAGATGAAATCAGACCAAATACAAGGACTGTAAGCCTGAAAGATTGTTTATTTTTCCAATTATATCTGGTAAAATATAATTATGTTTTGCTACAGGCCTAACCTTTCTTACAGATTACAAAAGTATTACTTTAAAAGTAAAGCATTTCCAAGAAGCGCTTTTACAATAAAGCCAATAAAGCTCAAGATAACTTAAAAGTGAAAAAAAATTAGAAAATTTATAATAATTTACATTGTTCTCTACATAGCTCTAAAATTGTGTAGTCAGCTAGTAATCTTCCCCTGCTTGTCTGGATTTTTTTCATAGCAATAAAAAAGAGCAAAAAAAAAAAACTTTGAAGTGCTATTTCAAAAACAAAAATAGGTGGAGAGAATTCACTGGCATAAAAAACCTTGAAAGGCTTTCAGTTCATTTTATCTTTTTGGGGCTATAGTTCAAATTCATAGCATCCCTTAAACTATGAGAGATGTTTTGATTTCAGCCAGACTCTTCAGATATGTTTATCTTGTCATGGTATTTGGAGGTGTCTGCATTTTTGTTCCTACTGTAATCTGTGTTTTTCAAAAAAGACTCCACTTCTCATAGCAAAATCTGAACTAACACCAGAGATCTGTCAGACACTAAGTGGTATTTATGGTATATTCAGACAAGCTGGAGAGCTAGGCGAATTTTTATAATTTTTTGATTAATGATTTGCATCAAATGTGTGTGTGTGTGTGTGTGCGTGCGTGTGTGAATTCTTTGACTTTATGCTGGGAACTTAAGCAAATACTGCCATAAGGAATCTCTCTTGTAATTATAAGAGTAAGAAATGCATCAGCAGTAACTCTGGAAAGCTCACTGCATCCAGAGCTACCATTAAAAGCTGGAAATTTTGTCTGTGAGAGTTGTCAACTTCTAAATTTGAGTACTTCTGTCTTGTGTTGCTATCACTGTTCATACTGACCAGGATTCAGAGCAGGCAGAGATGGGCTGTGAAATCCAAAAGTCAAAACTGACTCCTAAATATGGAGTTGCAGGCCTAAATACCTACATCTTCTAAATCACACCTGGAACATCCAGCTGTATCACACATGGAGTATCTCAAACAGAGGAAAAGGGCACAAGTAACTGTCTGGTTAAGACTTAGATACTGTCATTCTTACCCAGATATTTTAGTGTGTCCTTTCTGTGCCCCCTGGGCTTTTAAACACTCTTCAAGTGTTCAGTGTGGGATCTATGCAAAAAAAAAAAAAAAACAAAAAACCCAACAACAACCTATTCTCTTCTACTTTAATTTATACAGTGACACAAAAAATGGTCTTTTTTGAGAAAGCAAGGGCTGGGCTGTCAGTCTGTCAGATGGTTTCAAAACTGGCTGGAAGGCCAGGCTCAAGGAATGGCTGACATGCAGCTAGTGAAGAACACAGTGTGTGTCATATGACGACACAGAATGCACCCTGAGCAAATTTATGGATGCCAAATTAAGGAGTGCTGACATGGAGACTGGCATGGGGACTGGCAGAACTTAATCCAGAGAGATCTTGATAAATTTGAGCACTAGGCCAAGAGACACCTCAGGCTTGATGGAAAACTCCAGGCATGAGGACAGTTGGGAACTGGCTCAGCATCAGCCCAGGTGAAGGACCAAGGAATCACAGTGATGTTGGGCTGAGCACAAGCCCATTGAGGCCAACAGCGCATTCTCACTGCAAATAAGGCAAACTGCACCCTGGACTCCACTGAGAGGTGTGGCAAGAAAAGCATTACCCCACAGTCACTAAAACAGAAAAATGAGGAGCAAAAAAATTGTTACAGAGGCTGAAAAATTCTACTTTAGCTCAAAGTTCATCCCGTTTGCATAAAAAGAAAGAGGAGAAGCTTTCCGTAAAAATGGGTGTAGTCTAGCTAGGAAATTAGAAGGTAGCAATCCTTGCCAGAGCAGTGAGCTTCTGGAATACTCTTCTGCCTTCAGCAGCAGGATAAAACCAGGATAATCAAGCCAGTTGCAACATGGAGTTTAACAGCTTATAAAAAGACTGATGTAATCATGTGGCAGGTGACAGCAAGTGGTCATGTAGGACATCTCATCCACTCCTACATTCCTGAATTCTACATGCATGAAGAGTGCTAAAAAATTGAAAAAAAGATAAAAAATAGTTTCTGAAACATAATAAAGAGGGACAGAAAAGGAAAGAAACTTTTGGGTGCTGGCAAACAAAGTCCCAGGGGGTAATGAAGAGGGAAGCACTCTTCTTTGGAAACTTGGTGACTTCCTTGTTGGAGATGACAACATTGTCTCAACGTGCCCTGATGTCACAACCTCTAACACCCCTCATTTCACAGCACAGTTTCATTGTGACAGCTGCTGAAAGCATTATGCCTCCAGTAAAATAACAGTAGGATGTTTTATACAGTGTATGCCACGAGAAGGCAAGTAACAGATGATCCAAAGCAAGGCCTTTCTACCATTTGGCCATATCACCATAAGCAGAGACAATTTGAAGAACAGTGTATGGGGCAAAGAAATATATGACTTTGAAACAACAAATTTATTTGTGTGCAACACTTTGTGTTTTAGGTCCTAGTGGTTTTTCAAAACCTCTAATGGTTTTTAATTTTGCACATTGTTAGGTCAGATTAATGGTATTTGTACTGCTCATAGTGATGGTGTTCTTATTTATTAAAAGTAATTGAGAAGGTAATTGAGCTCTGCATTCATAGTTTCATGTTTTAAATAACAATTTTAATTCATTCTTTTGTTACACTAATACATTAAAAATCTTACTAAAATCAAGAGTAAAAGGTAGAGCGGCAAGGGTAACCACACAGATCTGTTTCCAAACAGATGGGCGTTTCCTCAAGGATGGGACCTCTTAGATGGGTGGGCTGCTCTACAGAGACTCCAAGGAAATTGTTTCATCACTGCTGACCTTCAGTGTTCAGGCCCTATCAGCCACTACCAGACATCAGAGCCCTGAGCGGGAGTGTATCGAGGGAAACTGCTCTAGAGCAAGACAGGAGGGAAATTACTGTCTTGAGTTCTACCTCTCCCTCTTCATGGGCCTTTTTCGTCTTAGGTCTTAAGTCACTACATCGTTTTGAAGTGTATTTGGGAGGGAAAATAATCACAAAATCATGTGGCTGAAGATGGAAGAGGGTATGACAGCAGTGTAAGCACAATCCTGGACACAGGCAGCTGGATGGAACACCATTGAAACAAACACTGCCCATCATGCCATGCCAATTCACAGGACATTTACCAGGACATTTTTCATAGCTTTTATCTTTATTTATCTTTGTTTCTGCCAGAGGCTTTGCCTGCCAGGGAAGGGAGCTGGCTGTGTCACAGCTGACACATGGAACATGGAGGTTCCCATGAGGAAGCTTTGCCTTTGACTTGAGGAAGTCAGATAATCTGGTCTTACTTGAGTAAATTCTCAGCCAGTGTTTCCTTTCAGATCACATTGCTACAGCAAAGTTTTAAAATGGGTCAAATAAAACTCCCCCACAAAATGATGCACCTACACAATTGGGTTACCCCATAATAAGAAGCATTTTACAAACTGAATTACTACAAAAATGTATAATGTATTTACAGGTATTAAAACTGACATTAAATACCATTTTATAAAATCAACTACTGCTTAATGACAATTAACTGTGTACCTTAGACCCACAGACAAACCTCTGTTGTCAGTTACCACAAAGGATATTAGACTTATACTACTACCAGTTACTCCATTAGTGCCCCTGACAACTCTAAATGCTTAACCCCACAGTAAACTTACATGCCAGCCTGATATCAAAGGTTAACATTTATCCTCTTATTCTGCTTTGAAAACCTAGGAAACTGCACTTTAAAAGCATATTGAAAAGTTGTAGTGTTTAGAACTCAAGATACAAACATGAAAGTGAAAATAAAACTGCAGAAAAGCTCAGCTATTCGATCCTGATGGCAATGTTGGGGGAGCAGGAGGGTAAACTGTGTAATAATACACAATCCACTGCTTTGTCTGCCTTCCTGAGCTGGCCCCTGTCAGCATGGCACAAATCACAGCCCAAAGCCTTGCTGGCTCAGACACTGCCATTCTTGCCATTGCAGGATGAGATGCCAGGGGGAACTTAGTGCCACTGCTCATGCCAACGCTGTGTTTATTGCACATGCCTCAGTGCTTCCTTAAAATCAGTAAAGCAGTTTCTTGTTCACAGAGCGATCAATGCCAACACCAAAGCCTGCCTAGGAATGTACCAGATGCTGTGCTGCTCTCCCTTGAACCAGGACAGCTCCAGGCTTTAACCCTGGAACATCCTGCAGAGTACTCACAATTTACCCTGAATCTGCCCTCAGTAGGGCAGGACTCATGCACCCTGGGATAGATTACATAGATAGATAGATAGATAGATAGATAGATAGATAGATAGATAGATAGATAGATAGATAGACAGACAGACAGACAGATAGATAGATAGATAGTCTTTCAACAGGTAACAAGCTAAAACTGCAGGTTGGGAAATTAATGGAGCACTGGTTTTGCTGTGAGACAAAGTTATACCTTTCTTAAAACAATTACAAAGCAGATTCAAAGAAATGAACCCTGCCTATGTGTGGCTTTTACTTGAATACTGTCCTGACTGGCTGAGGGAATCCAGGGTGTCTACCCCCATCAATTTCGTAGCACGCTCCAACTGTTCTCAACAATTTCATATTCAACATGACCATCTTTGAAATAGGGACCTGCAACTTAGAGGAGAAAACATCTGCAGACAGTTATCTGTGCAGTGCAACATCTTGAGGGATATAAAGCATTCCAGAGAAATCAAGTATGCCCTTTCCAGCTCCAGAAATCCCTGAGGAATGAGCACTTTTTAATTTGCCATACTACTCTGAAAATTGCTATCCAAGCTAAACAAAATTTAGGTTAAGAAAAAAATAATAATAAAAAAGCACTTTATTCTATTTCAACAGAAATTTAAGGTACAAGTAGCTGACAGGACACAAGCTCTTACAGCTGGCTGGCACTTTGTCCTAATCTCCAGAGCGTCTGATGCCTCTTCAATTAAGAGCTGAGAGGGACAAACTTGCAGGTGATAGGGCTGGAGCCAAGCTGACTATGCAAATCCTGACGTTCCAGATCTAGACCACAGAATAGGCTCCCTTCTCAAGACGCACTTCAGGAAAAAGCACAGAAGTGATCACAGCAGCTCAGACTAGATGGCCATGCAGCTCAGTGCTTTAACATGGACAGTCTCCAAAAACAGATGCCTCAAGGAAAGCACAAGGATGGAGTGTGTGTAACAACCCTTCCTTAGCCTCCATCAGCCTGCAGTTAGGCTCTCCTGGGAAAGCCAGCACCTAATCCCACACTAACTTCACTGAAACAGAGCTACCCTTTCAAAGGACAGCCAGTCCACCCACTTGAGCTGGTGGAGTTTGTGGCACCTCAGAGAACCAGGTTAACTCTGTTACAGCTACTGCTTGAAGACAACCAACCATGCAAACGTGTTCTCTGATTTACCGCCCCCAACACAACTTTAAAAGAAGTTGGTTACTTTTCTGCACAATTAGAAGGTGAGAACATCACTCGTTTTCCTTGTTTAATTAGATTTTTTTACATTATCTCATGGATTTTACCCTATAGATAAGCACAGACCAATACTGGTGCATACCTTTAGCAGCTGGATATAATTAATGGAGGGCAAAGGTTACTAGTGATAATTACATGTTGATTATATTACTAAACTAATACAATTCCTTTACAGGTATTTTAAAACTTTTTGTTTTACTTCTGTTTCCAATTTAATAATTTGCCTCAGTCTCTTAGTTACAATTTTTTTTCTGTACAAACTAACAGATAAATAGTTACTCATGGATAAATAATTCACCCCCCAATCTACATACTGAACTCACATACTGAGACAGAGGTCAACAGAAATTTTGGATATTTATGTGCTACACAAACTGCCTCAACTTTGATTTTGCTGTTCTAAAATGTCAGCTCACTGCATACAAAAGATCTGTCTTAAATCAGATTTGAGTATACATTGTTTGATGGTGCCAACAAAATGCATGATTTGGTATGGAAAAAAGTACACAACGTACTAATATACTATTTATTCACATAGAAACTTTTTGCTTCAAAATACTTCCGCACTGAGAGAAGTCATAGCACCCAAGAGCTGCAGACACTCAGCATTTTGGGTATCAGTAAAAGTCAGAACATGAACAAAATAAAAGACTCCACAATGCCGTATTTGGATTTGATATTAAGAAAAACATTTTCACTCAAAGGGTAGTTCAGAATTGGAATAGGCTGCCCAGCGAAGTGGTGGAATCACCATCCCTGGAAGTGTTCAAAAGACGTGGAGATGTGGCATTTGATGATATGGTTGAGCGGTGGCTTTGGCAGTGATGAGTTGATGTTTGGACTCGATGATCTTGGAGGTCTTTTCCAGCCGAAAGGATTCTGTCATTCTCCATTTGGGAAATATACAGCACTTCGGCAACAATTGCTCTGCTCTTCCAGAGAAATCAGGCTGTAAACAACGTCTCTTAAGGGCAGAATGTTGTAAATAAAACGTTTTCATTCAGTAACTCAGGAGAAAGAGATCAGCAGAATCTGCTCCGCACCCCTACAACTCCTGTACTTTCATTTCAACCAGAGACATGCTAAAGTGAACCGTTTATGCTGCACTTGAAAACCCCCTGAATCTTCCGGGATTTAGGCCACTGATTAATTTTTCGTATTTAAGTAACAATGAGCCGAATCGCTAGGGAACACGAACGTATGCGCTGCCGCTTTCTGAGTGCCTACCCCTGTGCTACGGACACCGGGGTAACCTCCTCCAACGGCTGAAGCGCCCAGCACACCAGTTCCGGGGAAAAATCATGGAGGAGATACTCGGCTCCTGTCAGAGGCAGCGCCTCGGCGGGGGTTCCCTGCCCTGCCCCGCCCCGCCGGAGCTGCTCTGGGCGGACAGGGCCGGCAGCGCCCGAGGGCTGTAGCGTGAAGCATTTTAAGGGGCCATTAGCAACAGGGAGTTCTGCTGGGTGGGAACACGGGCGGGCCGCACAGGGCGGGAGGGGCGCTGAAGGAAAGCGTGGCCCGCCCTAGGCTGCATGGGGGCGGTGAGGAAAGGTGATCTGGTCCTCCGCCAAGCGCTGCGCCGGGAGGCGCGGGGACCAACCTCCCTCGGGGAGGAAGCCCTGCCTCCCAGCCCCGCCGCGGCTCCGCGGCCCGCTCGCGGTTCTCCCATTTCTGCTCAGGAGGAGTAAGGGCGGACTGTGAGGGACAATGAGTTGGGACTGACAGAGGAGCTTCTCTACAGTGAGGCGGCGCCATCTTGCAATACGGACGATAAGCTGTGGCGGGCGCCATTTTGCATTTGGCCGAGAGATGAAAAGCGCCTCATTGCATTTTGCTTCCTGGGCGCCGCCATTTTAGGTTACGGCAGAGCCTCCGCCTTCCCAAGCGCAACCTCATTGGGCGCCGCCATTTTGGCTTACGAACAAGACGGCGACCCGCAGGGGTCCTCACCCCCTCCCTTCCTCCCTTTAGGTGTCTTCATAAAATGCCCGTCGAGAATCCCCTCTTTTTTCGCCCCGCTCCCAAGATGGCGTCGATGCGGGAGAGCGACACCGGCCTGTGGCTGCACAACAAACTGGGCTCCACGGACGAGCTGTGGGCGCCGCCGAGCATCGCCTCGCTGCTCACGGCCTCGGTCATCGACAACATCCGCCTCTGTTTCCACGGCCTTTCCTCGGCCGTCAAGCTGAAGCTGCTCCTGGGGATGCTGCACCTGCCCCGCCGGGCGGTGGATGAGGTGAGAGCCGGGTGGGAGTCGCAGTGAAGCGGGGCGCGCTTGTGTGTGAGGGGGAGAGGTCGGAGATGGCGTGAGGGGAGAAGGGGGGCAGTGCCAGCACCACCTCCCCCGCCCGCCCTTTTCTTTCCACACGGAGGCTGCGGGGAGGGGGGACCCCGGGCTGCCCGCGGGGCGAAGCCGAGCGGCCGCAGCCCCTCAGGGCAGGGACGTGTGGTGGGGCTGGTACCCATAGCCATCCCCGCCTCCCCCTCGCAGCCTTCCGTGGACAGGGAGGAAGGAAGAAGGTCTCCCAGCTCGAAGGACTCGGTCCTCTGAAAAGCGCTGAGATTGCCCGTGATAAGGGAGTGAGTGGAGCGGGAGCTTTGCTGCTGCTCCTCCTCTTCCTCCTCTTCGGGGATTCCCTGGTTGGCACTAGTCTTTTGAAAGCAGTTTAGACATTAAACCCGTTGTGTGCCCCACAAGGGCTCGTTGTAGGGCTGTGTTTTAGGGAAGAGAGCTTTCCAGAGGCAGTGGTTGTTCGGGGGCTGGGACAGAGGCAGGATCGCTAAGGAGCGGTCGTGTGTGTGTGTGTTCGGCTTCTCCGCTCCTTCCTTAGTACTGGCAGCTGTGTAGGTGTCACAAGTCGAGCATCTCGGCTCTAGGAAGGACAGCAGCAAGTGCTGAAAGTTTGGGAGTTGAAGATCTGGGGTCTGCACTGAGCAGTGCTTTTCCCCACCCTTTTGCAGTCAGGTCGTGATTGAGGAAAATTGCCATGCTTTTTGTTTGCCTCTCTTTACCTTTCTGGGAACAGCTGGTGCTTTCCTCTGCTGTCCTACCCCAGCTAATAAACTGGCTGGCTCTGCAAGCTTTTTCACTTGGCCCTGCACCATACCTCATCTGCACCTGGCTTATTCTTACCAGTAGGCAGCTGCAGATGTTTGGGGCAATAGCTGGAGAATGTCAGGAAATCTTAAGTTTCGTCAGCCAGCTTGGAGGAATTCCTCTCCTACTTCCATCATGTAGAGTAGTAGTTCCTGGTAATAATCATGGAAGTGGGGTGTAGTTAGTTTTCACCTTGTTTAGTTAGTTTTCCTTTCAGCTGTGCTTTCACCAGTCTCTTTTTTGGCTAAGACACAGCTGCTGCTTAGGCTTAATATACATATATACCAGGCAGGGTGTGGTATGTAACTTGGATTATTGTATGCTCAGCTTTTGTGCACTTCTAGGCTGAAAATGGGCAAGCATCACCTTTAACCAATAATTTTGTGTATGTTAGTGTCTGTCTTGCCACAGGCATCTGTATGATTGTTCACTGTGTTACATTGGTATCTCTTTAAAAAAAAAAATTTTTGTTCAACATGTTTATGCTAATTTTTAAAGATGATATTAATGTCCAGTGAACAAGCTGTCATCCTTGTGTGTGATAAATGGGGTCATTTTTTGGACAAACAAAATAATCTAGGCCAGGAAGGGGGATGGGAGCTCATGTGAACTTGTGAGTTTGCAAAATTCTTTTGAACTTAGTGTGAAAATCGAAGTAGCCTGGAATTGCAGTGATTAGAAAATCAGTGGTGTTTTTAGACTGAAAAGAGCTTCAAAAGCTTAGGGACCTTCATCAATTGCACTCATGGCAACTGTTTGAGGGAGCAGCATTCAAGCAAACTGAAATAATTTGTTGAAATGCATCAAGAGTGTTCACTGGGTGGGTAACAACGTTTGAAACCAAACCCAAGGAAGATGGCAGCCATCAGCGTCCCTGGATCTGTGCTTTTGTTAGGCGTGGAGAGAGGTGTATGTAGAGAAAAGCAAGCCAGTCAGTCTGCCTTTTAGTGTGTATCCTTGAAGTGATCAGTTGTGTTCCAAATGTAAAGCTCTTTTTACTGCTGTAACAAAATATTGTGGGATTTTTCAGTTTGGTGGAGTTCATGAATTCAATCATGAGTTTAATCTTTTGTTGTAAACTGATGATTCTTGATTGAGATCTACCTTTAGCATCTTTAATTATTTCAGGGACATGATTTTTGGTTTTTTTCCCTTAAACTTGGGAGGAGGGCCTTAAAGGTTAAAAATATAAAAACTCCTGCAGCAGAAACCCTTAACATTGCTAGTAGGCTTGCTGTTATCATTCTAGACCTCCTTCTGTAGATGGTAAAAAGAGCTGATGTAACTAAACTGCTGACAGAAGGGGCTGTTGTCTTACCAGGTGCTCATCATTTGTGGTTAGTTTGCTAAAATGGTTTCATTTGTGCAGATTTGCCACCTAACTTACTGTCAGGAGTTTTGACATTTCAGTTGGCTTGGAGTGTCTTTCACACAATATCCAGAAAATAGATAAATATGTCAGTGTCCAGAATGGTTGTGCTGTGCACACCTCTGCGGCAGCCTCTGCTTGTGTGTTGGGGAGTGCTGGAAGTGGTGCCTTGCTGCCAGGACAGGGTACCTATAGCTGCCTGGAAGTGAATTTGTCATTTGGAAATCACTCCCATGTCTGAAAATGATTAAACTTAACTAGGAGAGTGCTTAATTAGTCTCTTTGGAAAGTCATATGTTTGCCCCATGCCATGTGCCAGTCTGTATCGATCATGTGCGAGAAGCACCGAGCTGGCATTTGGAAGCTTAATTGTATTGGAAAATATATTGCATCAGCTTTGTAAAGCTTTGGGAATCTTGATAGCGGCTACAGAATGTGTTGCATATGAAAAGATATTCCCCTCTTTCAATAACAGATTCTACTGAGTTATTTTCTCTTCAAAATATTTTTTCTGTGTTCTGTATAGTAGCATTTTCATGAAAGCTTAGAATAATGTGGAAACCATTTGGGAGCAGACATTTGAGTAAAAAGCAATGTGGGAATCAAGGAAACTGGTGGTGTTTGGTTTAGAAGGGATTTAATTGCTCCTGGTCCTTTCTAAATCTCTGTGAAAGCTTCAGTCTAGACAAGTGGATGTTCAATGAGCTCTCTTGAAAGCTCAGTCCTTCACTTAAGTGGTTTTATCCTCATGTAATATCTTTCAATTTTCATAATGTTTTCATTCAACACTCCAAATATTATATAGATATAAGTGACTTAATCCTCGTAATACTCTTGCGGGACAGGTAATAAACCTAATTTTTTATCATGTTGTGAACCTCATTACTACATGTTTGTTCCTGCTGACTAATAAGAATAATTTGATCTCAATTTTAGGTTGTTTTTTGTAGGCAGTTATCAAAAATTCCTTTCCCACTGTAATTCTCTGGGAAGAACTTGCAAACTCTTGAATCTTATGGCTTTTCATCTGCTAAATTTTTTCTAGATAATTGCCCTTACTTGAAATGATGCGTAAAGCTCAGTGTAGTACTGACCAGAGTTTCAGTTGTGAATTTGGCAGAACGGTTATTTCTGTTTATTTTGCATATTATGTTCTTGTTAACCTGATTCACAATGGCAAGTGCAAGTTTTCTTTTTATGCCAGTGTTTAATTTATTTGTTCAGGGTTAGACTGTGATGTTACAACCAAGTCTGGAACAAGGACTGTGCTTCTGTGCTCTCAGAGTTAGCTTGAGAGAAAGATCCCTATCCCAGCAGGGACCTGCCCTTTCATTACAGTAGCTGCAACAGAGCAGAAATCAAAACTCTTTCTTTGTTCTGGCTTACGTGCACCAGGACTCACCTCTGCCTGGAAGTGGGAATTGTGGAGTATGGGTGCAAAGGAGTAAGAGGGGACATGACACTTGAATTTCCCTCTGAATTGAGAACACACAGGCTGCTGTGCACCTTTCTGGCCTGCACTTAGAGTCCATAATTATTCTGTGATGTTAAATAATATATTTTAATCCAATATTTCTCTTGGCCACTTCAGCTCTTTTTCATGATTAGAATGCAAACCACATACAATAGTGGTATTGACCCATCCTGGGTTTTTATTGTGTAAATATTAATTCTGTGTTTTCAGTCCAATGCTTTTAGATTAATGAAAGCCTTTGTAATGATAATGCAGATACCTATTAAATATTATCTTTTCTATAGCCTCTGAAAGATTAAAGCTTCATTTGGTTTATTAGCCAACTGTTGATGCAGCTGTCTAAAAGTATTATCACACTTATTAATTTCGGCAGAATATAAAGCTAATAAATGGGAATTCTTTGCAAGTAGTAATCTTGGAGCTGTCATGCTGTGTGTTACTAGTAACACTGCCTTTTTTATGCCTTCCCACTGTCCTGTGTGTCCTTCCTGCACAGGCATTATTAATCTCCCTTTGTCTCAGTTCCCACACACTTCCCATCCTGCCTGATCCCTACTTGCTAGATGTTTCTGGTTGTGTTTCTCAGCAGGCTGAGAAAAATGCTTGAGATCTTTAAGTTGTAGATGAGAGACACCAGAGCATGTTACATCAGATCTTGACATTCATGCTTAACAAGATGCTGCTTGGAGCTGATAGGAGTCTTACTGACCCAGTGTTGCAGTCTTAGACAATTAAGGACTTGGGATTATGGCTGTGCTCTGTAAAGTAACAGGAAAACTGCATGTAGGATTCCCTGTTGAGTTGCATTTCATGCATTCTCAAACCATAAATGAAATATTTCTTCTCTGCTGCCAGTTGAACAGTGAAATGGGAACATCTCTTTAAATTGCCATTTGAAGACAAACCTGAGTCAAAACTTGAATCCAGGCTTGTTAAATGCAAAGCCGTATTCAGGCAAGGTCTCTGGTTAGCTCACAGTACATGTCAGTGTGCTCTGCTTCCCTGTGTGTGATGGTGACTGTTCTTCCACCATGCTCTTTCTGCCATGAGGCCTGGTGATAATCATATTTGTCCAGTGCTAGGCAGACAAATTGTTTCTGGGCTTCTTTCTCGAAGGAACCAAAGGCTTGTGAAGCAGTGGGCTGTGGCATAAATAGGCTGCCTGAACTTTAGCCCTGAGAGCAGTGGGGATGCAACGTGCCCAGACAAGAGCTCGACAGGAATTTACATGGTATAGGCATGTAGTTCTTTGAATTTTTGGTACAAATTGTGAAGTAGATATGAAGGGTAAATTGTGAGGATGCAAGAGACGTTTTTCCTCTAGCTATTGCCTGACTGCTTTGATGAAGGAAATTACATTCTGTACACTTACCTGCATTAGTGGTGTCCACAGAAAAGCTTGTAAAAGCTATGAATTCATTGGTTCTTCTGGGATGTTTTAGGTTTCTAGGCACTTTGTGTAAATCAGTACCTTGATTCCTTTAGGATAGATAAGAGAACAAAAGACTTCGCTTTGATAGTATTCAATCATCCTCATCCACTGTAGAAGTGACTTTTGCTAAGGAGTTTAGGGTTAGAGTAGGGAGATTCACAAGTGTGTGGAAGTTCTGGTGGGGTTATGTTTACTGAGGAAGAAATGAGCAGTGGAGAACAGCAAAGACTAGAGCCTGAGAAATTGATTCTTTCCATTGGGTAAGCGTTGGTTAAATTTGACAGCACATTAAACAGTGCATGGTCCCAGTTATGTACTCAGTTTAATCCAAAGCAAATCAATGGCACTGCTGAAGTGGTAACTGGCTCGTGTAGTGTCTTCTTCCTGCTCCCCTCTTTGTGTCCTTCTGGTGTTTGTGTGACTTCAGTCAGTCACACCAGGGAGCTGGTCGAGCTTAAAGCTACAGAGATGCTCGTAGCATCTTAGTTTTTGGATCACATGGACCGATGCAGTCTGTTTCACAAGCACATAACGTGTGAGCCCTAAAACATGCATGGGGTAAAGGAGAAACTGGCTCTGTAGTGGACTTGTAAACCTTGCCAAAGGGAGAGGGCAATAACATCATGTGGATGAAATGTCAATGTTTGTTTGCTTCTGAGCTTTAAAAGTGCATGGGACAGGAACGGGGAGCAGAAATGTAACTTTTATTTCTTTTATTTAGAGTTGTATGCATAGAGTGAGCTTATTTAATTAAACCTTTTGATGTAGGAGTGCTTTAAATAAAGGGAAAGAAAAACAGCATAAAGGTGAAGATGAGTCTCTTGCTTATCTTCCTTTGTTCAGAAACATAATGACTGCAGCTAAACTGTATGTGCCACAATGGGTTGTGAAAAATCAAAATATATGTATTTCCTTATACTTGCTTGTACATTCTTCAGTGTTATTAGAATGTAGATAAGAGTATGGTAAACTACTTTGTGTGATTTTACTGCTGTGTTTTGTAGCTTGTTAGACATTGAGAATATCTCAGACATCTCTGAAGCTAATGCTGTCATGCGTACATGAAAATTTGCCTAGAAAAAAAGCAAGTGCTCAGTCTTTGGGGGTTTAAACTTACTCATGAATGAAGCAAACAACTAATTTAAGAGATTCATTGTGTAAACCCCTGACTATAGTCACCTTGATTTTCATTTCAGAGTGCCAACAGATATGTTGGTCAGTAATTAAAAGAATAGTGCCACAATGAAACCTTTGAAATTCATTTAATGCACTATTTTGCATCTTTGAAAATAAAAAAAATAGCTTTTTTCTGACTATAGAAACTTCGGGTAGATGGAAAATCTTGTTACTTGTGGCATGTTAGAGGGCTCTGTTTAGTTCTGTAATACATAATTTTTGTCAAATATTACAATATTCATTAGGTTATTTTGGCCTAAGCTAAAGTAATATTTTGAAGGCTTAATTATGATGCAGATATAATCTGTCTGCTTAATTATCCTGCAGGCTGGCAAGGGGCACATCTTCATTTAGATGCCTGAGTAACTTGCGTTCTAGTTGCATATTCCTATCTCTGAGTGGAAGGTGTGCGTCCATAGGGAGTATGGGTATAGAACATAAGGAGACAGTAATGTAAAAATTTGGCTGCTGCTTTTAGTAAAAATGCCCAGTGCTAAACAAAGTTTTGAGCTACCAAAAGCTCAAGACAAACTTGGGTTAGATTGGCGGAAAGCAGTACAAAAATTTACCTTGTTTCATTCTTTACTTGGTTCTAGAGTTAATATATAACTGTGTGGAAACAGTCTCCCTCTTCCCTCCCCCAGTAGTAAAACATTGTGCATGTTTGTGTCTTTTTAAAGTAAATCCTACTATAACCTGTTTAAAACTGTTTCCAATTGGTTGATTTTCTTTTTCTTTTTTTGTTAGATGAAAGGGGCACTGACTGAAATTATCCAGCTCGCTACCTTGGATTCAGACCCCTGGGTCTTAATGGTAGCTGATATTTTAAAATCCTTTCCAGATACTGGCTCCCTTAACCTTGATCTTGAAGAACAGAATCCCAATGTTCAAGATATTTTAGGAGAGCTTAGAGAGAAAGGTAAGCCTTTTCTGCTGGTGGAAATTGCAGGAATGTGGTGCCTTTTTTCAGGAATAACCTGTCATGTCACAGACAGCCTTAACAGTAGAGGTACCAGGACAAACACTGTCTTGTCTCTGATCTACCACAGTTCATGACCTGGAAAGTTACTGGACTGGGAACTGTGGTATTTGAGGAATGGTAGCTTCTTAAATTATCTTTTCACGTATTCTCAGGATTTAGTGTCAGTTATTGCCTGGAGTGTGAAGGGCCACGCCAAAGTTGGTGTGGATGCGTTAGTATCACAGACAGGCTGCAGCTTAGTCAGAGGTTTTTTCTGCGTTGCTCTCGCATCTGTGGTACCAAAGATGACAGCAGGTCTTGTCAGCCTCGTGTGTGTGGCGCACCACCACTGTCCTGGGCAGGGGCTGCCTCTGCTGGGTATGTCTGGGCAGCAGGTGGTAGGTGCTGGAGGGAGATGATCTCCGGAAGAGCTGTGCTGCTGATGGACAAGCAGCTACAGATTGCCCAGCAGCTGAAAATCTGGGGTCAGGCACTTGCACAGTTGCACAGTAAACGGTGATGCAAGACTGCTCCTACTTCAGCGGGTTTATTTTAGTGCATTGTCTAGAAAAAGCCCTCGGGCATCCATGGACAGACATCATCTCGGGGCTGGGATTGCAGCAGAACAATGATTAAATGACTTAGAGGTGGAAACACTTTGTTTTCTTTCTATAAACAAATGATATTTGTCTCTCCACACTTGTCATTTGGATTTTCGTTCAGTGATTTGGTTTTCCTGTGAAATTTTTAGGGGATTTGAGAATTCAGTAATTTTTATCTTTTTTTACAACAGTAGCATATTTAAGATACCTGTAATTTGACTAGGTATAATTAAAATGGAAGCTTTTACGAAGCTAATGTGAAAAACAAACATACTAATAACTGGTTATATATTGTGTAATGATTGGAACTAAATTACTTTTGGTGTTTACACAAGTAATCTAAAATTTAAAACCACCTGCATGGTCTAGCTGTAAAATGTTTTGTCATTAGCTGTCAAAGAGTTGCTAATACCCGTGTGTACTGTGTTAACTCTTTACGCAGTAAGCGAATGTGAAACTTCAGCTATGTTGCCGTTGGAATGCCAGTACTTAAACAAAAATGCCTTGACAACACTAGCTGGGCCACTTACTCCCCCAGTGAAACATTTCCAGCTGAAAAGGAAACCTAAAAGTGCCACACTCAGAGCTGAACTCTTGCAGAAGTGTAAGTAGTGTTAAGATTGTGTACAAATTAAATGGTGAAAGGAAGATTTACATTCAGTATATTCAGTCTCATTCTCCAGTGTGGTGATACCCATTAAAATTTTCTGTTACAAGAGCTTTCCTGGGTGAGGATGGACTGATGTGTGGAAGAGCAGGTGCAAGCCATTCCAGCCAGGATTGCATTAAAATGCTAATCTTGATTTAAATGCTGTTCAGATTTCAAGGCATACAAAGATCTTTATAAAGCACAGATAGGTCCTCTCATGGGTATATTTAACAGTCAGTTGGGAGGACTTCTGAGGGACAGCTTTGGTTAAAGCTCCTGAAACAAAAGTAAAACGAGAACATGGTTTTATTTGGCCATGTGCTTTCGGGGCAGGGAGCAAGAGCTGCTAATTAATGCTTTATTTAGCTTGGTATGGCTGTATAGGTGTGGAAACCAAGAGGGTTTTCTCTAAACAAAAGGCAACACATGTGTACATGTATGTATTGGCAGCTGGTTGAACTAAGTGATCTTAAAATAGTTTGCTGCAGCTGCTGTTCTGTTGCAGCAGTTTGCTGCTTTCTTGCATGTAACTTGAGTTGGTCTGGTTAAATACAAGATTTATAACTTTATATGATGTGTCATATAACTTTTTAAAATTATTTAAATTTCTATTGAGTAAATTGCCTATTCTGGTAATTTCTTTTAGCTTATGCCACCCAGCCCATTGTATAGTCATATTGATTTTGCATTTTCTCCAAATACTGTGCTTACTTCACGTAAATGACCTGGGTTTTAATTCAAATATAATTCTTTCTTTGTTGCTATTCCTATCTCTTTATGTATTAGTTAATAACACTTTATATAAGAAGCAATGTGTTGTATATTTTCAGCACAGGTTCTGTAATAACTAAAGCCATTTTTCCTTTTAGCAACAGAAACTGCACAACAGCTCAAGAAGACTGCAGGAGTGCCTTTCCATGCCAAAGGCAGGGGACTGGTCAAGAAGATAGATACAACAAGTACGGCTCACCTTCATCAGTTCTCAGAAAGAAAACCTGATAAAATGGCCTTGATGAAGAATAAAATTGCCATCTGTTTTTTACAAAAGCTTGTTTCTTTTTTGAAGCAAAGGATTTCTCCCTTTCTGCCTCCCTCTTTCCTGATACTTAAGTATTTCTGACATGTCTTGTCAGAAAGAACATCAGTGTGTGGGGTTTTTTAAATGGCAAGTGTATCTGCCATGCTTCTAAGCTGTATGCAGCTAGATCATGCCTATAGACTTTGATAGGAATTTAATTTGCATCACTCCAGGAATAACTCCTGACTAAGCCATGTTGCTCCAAAAGGGAGCAGAGTGGATCACAGTAGTCTGCTGTGCTCTTTGAAATGCTGTGAAGTAGACTGAAACTGTCCTGTATTTGTTTAATTCTGTCTGGAGAAAGAAGAGAGGACAGTGTATTCTCTGCAGCTCCGGCTGAGCAGTGAATGCTACATGGCAAACATGTAGAATGATGCTGCAACTTTGTATTAACACATTTCAGCTGTTTGCTGAAGTTCCTAAACTGTTTGAATTTTTCAAATAAGGAGTGGAAAGAGTGTTCAAAATAAGTTACATACTCTTAAGTCACTGCACAGGTATAACTTTCCTGGCCACCAGTGATGAAGTGTGAACCTTTGAGTGATTTCTTGGTGTTGTGGCTGGAAGCTGTGAAGTGCTTTGTGGTGATGCTATTTAACATGTGGCATTGAGGGCTGAAGTTTGGCCTTGTGTTCATGCAGAAAATGCAAAAACCCATGATTTGAACTAAAAATTACTCCATTCTAGAAAAGGACTGTTAGTTCTTGGCATTCTGTGTAGCTGTTGAATTGCTAAAGCCAGTTTTTAGACCTGACCTTTAGGGCCAGTTGGCCTCTAGAAACAGGAGTTGGGGACCCACTGAGGTTTGCTCTGCTGAAATATACTCCTATGGGTTGGAGCATTGTCCTATGGTGAAAATGTTTTCAGTACAACATGTAGAGGGATACAGAGTCTCTAACCTCAAACTGAAGTTCTGTGTTTATCTTCAACTTACAGGGCATGATGAGATTGTCAGGAGTCTCAAAGACCTGGTAGATCTGTATATGTGTCCCTGATCTTTTAATAGTTGAAAGATTGCTGTGTTCAGTGATAGGATTAAGTGTGAGGTAGAAGGGCAGCAGTGTAGAGTTGGGGGAAACAGATGCTTACAGGTGTAGCTGATGCTACTGAGTATTGAGACAGCAGGTGTTCCCTTTGCCCTATAGACCCAAACTGGGTCCTCCTCCTTGTGCAAACAGCAGCTCTAGAATTTCAAACCCCTGTGTGAGGCAGTAAATTACCTTTGCAGTAGATCATGAGCCCTTAGCCCTGCAGAAGCCTGGCTAGGAATTTTGGTTAAATACAGTTTTACCAAGTAACTAAATTGTGAAATTCAAAGAGCAACTTTGGCACTAACTGAATTCAAAACATTTATGTCCTATACTGTTTTACATGTTCAGAGGTGGTTTTTTTTTACAAATAAGAAAAGTATCACTTGTGTGTAGGAAAAGTAGATTGTTTGCAGTGCACCTCTTTGATTACCTCATGTAGAATGAGGTTGCAGACATTGGTCGGAGATTGGCTGTTACTCTTTGTTTGAAGGGTAAAACCTAATCTGACCTTTGAGCGGCATGTAGTGTGTTACAAACAATTCCACATTAGAAACATATTAATTTAAAGGGGAGGCAGTCTGTGCATTAAGAAGAGAAAAAGCTGAGGAACTCATTAATACATTTTTCTTAACTAATTAAACATGTATTTCAGTTGTTGTTCTTTGCTCTTCCCTAAGCACCACTCAAAGGAATACCAAAACAAGCTCCGTTCAGGAGTACTTCAGCACCCAGTGTATTTAGTCCTTCTGGAAACAGAACTCCTATTCCTCCTTCAAGAACACCTTTGCGCAAAGAAAGGGGAGTAAAGGTAGGTGCACTCCTCATTCTTCTGCTCAGTTCTTTTCCCTCACCTCAAGTGAATTTCTGCCACTGCCTTGAATCAATATATTAAAGGGAAAAAAATTGAGGATGATATTTAGAGATAGCCACTGTTAAACGTATGTAGTTTATTAAGTTCTCTGTGGTCTTTCTTTTTAGCTTTTAGATATCTCTGAGCTGGATATGGTAGGTGCTGGCCGTGAAGCAAAGAGAAGAAGAAAGACATTAGGTTGGTACAACATTCTAGTTAAAAAGGCTGTCAGTGCACCTGCAAATAGGATCAAGATTTGTAGTACCATTTTGTTCTTAATTTGCTAAAGTTTACCTGAGCTAAACTTTAAAAAACAAGGGGGTGATACCAACCAACCCAAATAGGTTTTAAGGGAGGATTTTCACTTGTTTCAGTGCTCCAACTCATATTGCCTTGTGCCTAGGTATTGTAATTCCGTCATGTGAAAGGATTGAACTAATCAGTTGTGCTTTGGGCAGCCCATAGGTGTGTGAGTGGCTTCGATACTGGAATTTCTCTGAGTTATTTTGATATGCTCACTTCTGCTGGCTGTATGGCCAAGTAAATTAATTGAAAGCAATGTTGAAAAATTTCATAGCACTCCCCAAAATTCTGGCCAAGAGATCCTCGCAAGTGCATAGTATCTGATACACTGCTTTTAAGGCAGGTGACAGGGTAGTGCCCAACGTAACCATATCAAGAAGATACACTATGCAGCATATTTGTCACAAAAAAAAAGTACCACCTCAGAACAAAACCATAATTGCATTAAAATGTTGCTTAGGCTTTCATGCTTTCTGATACCAGATTACTCAGTTACTGTGTCCTGTACGTAGTGGTTCATTATTGGATTGGTTGATTATAAAATTGTGTTTGGAGATTACTGTATCTATTTCAGCATATACCTCTTTCAACATGTTTTAGAAGACTTTGAGAAGTACATTTTTATATCTTTGTTTAAAACGTATATTCAGCATTTCAGAAAAAGTTCTTTGACTGACTTCTGTTTTTATACAATAGATACAGAAGTCGTGGAAAAGCAAGCCAAAGAAGAAACAGTAGTAGAAAATGCTACCCCAGATTATGCTGCTGGCCTTGTATCTACACAGGTAAAACCAAACAAAATCAATCAAACAAAAACCAACCAGTAAAAAAAAAAAAGATAGTCTTGACGTGCTATTCTAAACAACTTAAACACTGTAATGGTATTTTACTCACTTGTTGAAACATGTCTCTTTATGTAAAAAATTTTACATTTTTTTTTCAATATTCCATTATGTTTCCACCAAAGAAAAAGCAAACCTCTCGCTAGAAGTTGTTCAGTCAGGGAGAGGGGGGACAAATCATGTATAGGCTTTTTTTCTTCCTATTTCAGATACGGTATATTACAAACTATGATGCAGCCTTGTTTTCTCAGTCAGGACATAGATTTTACAAGAAAGTTTCTTACTCAAAAGCAAGGGCAGGACGTAACAATCTGTTTGGTACATGTGATATGCCAAAACCAGCATATAGACAGATTGTGGTAGGCCAGTCAGTTCCACGTTCTACAGAATGTCCGTATTTTATATAGTAGGGCTACCTTAAGTGATTTTTCTGTTAGACTTGCTCCCCCGAAAAACTTCTTTCCTCTCTCAGCCACTTAGGTTTGCAAGGCTGGATTGGGCAGTGAAATCTGCTGCTGTCTTTGTGCTGTGTTTGCAGTGTCATGTATAATTAAGTACAAAATGAGGCTTTTATTTAGCCTCATCCTAGATGGCATCAGTCATGTTGGTGTTGACTGCCTGTTTCAGTGGGAATGGGGTTTTTACCTGTGCTGTTACTGCTGCCATCTACTTGCCTATGTCCCAGAGGCTTTTGTGTTCTCCTGGGTGATACTCCAGTAGGCCTTAATGCCCATGGATAAACATGGTTCTGCTTGCTAATGGTGAAGAGCATGTTTTCTCTGGCAGATCACTTAATCCTGTAGTTGAATTCTTCACAGAGTGCCATCTGCACAAATTTCTCATGTTTGAAGCAGAAAGTTAGTGTTGAACAGGTTGTTAAGTAGGACTACTAACAGAGGAGTCCGCAATTAAGTTCCCAAAAGGAATATCGTAGTAAAACTAATGTTAATGAATTTAAAATGCAGAAACAACCCATGAATACTTGCAGTGTGGCTTTAATGCTTTCTTTTCTGTTCCGTAGAAACTTGGCTCATTGAACAATGAGCCTGCACTACCTTCTACAAGTTATTTACCTGCTACCCCCAGTGTGGTGCCATCTTCCTCCTATATCCCAAGCTCTGAAACACAGCCAGGTAACAGACACTCCTGTGCTCTTAGGACCTAATACCTCCAACTCTGTACAATTTTACTGTCAAGCTGCTCATTTATTTACAAACCTCCTGTCCCTCAAATCAAGTGAAACTCCACCTTAGCAATGTAAAATCTATTGCAGGACTCCAACCTTTGGGCTTGGGGTAGCCAGACATGTCATTTAACCTAAATAAAGAAAATAATTGTTAGCTGTAAATTTTAGAGTGACTGCTAGTTAAGTCAAGTAAACAAAACAATTTCCTGGTTTGTTTTTTTTCCTTACATAGTAGTAGAAAATCCAACTTTTGTAATCCCCGGAGAGTAATCAGTGTAAGTCTGGAGTATATATTCTATACACACACATGCTAGCATGTACGAAACAGTTGCTTTCAGAAGTCAGTTTTATTTTTAGAGGCAAGTGCATTACCTTTCACACAGTTTGGGATTAAGTCATCCATTTTTCTTTTACCTTTGTATAACAAAGATAATAGCTGGGCTCCTGCGTACTTTGACAAGTGCTGTTATTTTCAAGTCTAGAAAATTGCCCATACTAAAAAATAGTTTGTACCAGTCCTTTTTTCCTACACTTTTATTTTAACCCACTTGATTTTATTTTTTTCTTCCCTGTTGTGTGTGAAGTCTTTAAAGGGATGCGTCAGTTTGTGCTAACAGATGTGTGTGATTGGGACTCATTACCAGATCTATTCGTTAACAGAGAACCAACATTTCAGTTTAATGCATTTTTTTACTTTTGCTTGTGAGCTGTGGCATTTTGGGCACTGTAGAAAACTACATATGCAGAACCCAATCACTTCACTTGTCCTCAAAACAGTTCAGAATGTCTCTGAAGTCCATGCACATCTTTCTCTGGCAGAAAATTGGCATCTCCAGAAAGAACGCAGCCAAGAACACATCAGTGTGTCAACAGCTATAGCACTATTTTCCAGAGTGTTGGCATTGCATTCAACAGCAGGAAAAGCCTAGTTTAAATTTCTCTATTCTCTATTCTTTCCTTTAGGAGTATGGAGTATTTAGCATTTCTTAAGGCCGAGGAACATAAAACTGTTTCCTTGACATAAGATGCACACAGAAGAGCCACAGATTTGGCCTCATATAGTCTGAGGCTGCATAATTAAGACATTACTTTATGAAAGTCAGTTATTCTGACGAGTGATAAAGCCAGTAATGAAAGTTGTACAAAACTAAGGAATAACTAATAGTTGCAAATGTTTATCCTCTCAATTGTTCCACATCTGCTGAAAAATACCAGTATTGTTAAAACCATTGCCATGTCTGTGCCAAGGTGGAGAACCATAGAGGTCTCATTTCCTAAAATCTGCTCTGAAGGGCATCAGTGTAGCTCTGATCCATATCTGCCTTTATTCTGCTGTGAAACACAGTGTGAACAGGTCAGCTTAAACCTCATGAGGTTTATGAAGGGTGCCTGTGCCTAAGAGCTACAAAACAACGTAGATAGTGTCCACGGGGTAATTACCACTGGCTGGATAGATGGTAACTTGTCTGGTCAAGGTGCTGTGATTTCATAAGTTGCCTCCAACTTGAGCCAGGTTTGGAATAGTGTAACATCCTTAGTGCAAGTGAATGGATCAGCTTCAAGAAAGAACAGAGTTAAGCCTTGTCAAAATTGTGGGGTTTAAACTTCCAGTATTTAGTGTTTAAATAATGAGTGATTTGTGAAGACTGCATTTAATTCTGACATCTCTTAAAGTATATTTGTATTTTCAGTATCTGTTACTTAATTGCCACTTCTTTTGAAAGCTGGTGCTACATTAGCTAAAAACTGCTGAAATATTTTTAGACTTGCATCTATGTCATAGTACAGCAACAATCTTGGTAGGATCAGAGTACAGTTGTTATAGCATTATTAACTAAAAAGTAAGTGAAGCAGTTTTGATTTAATAGATCTGATGTCCATTAAACATCAAATTCGATGCTAAATGTAGTGTATCCATATTGGACCTCTGCTTACTCTGTTGTCTAATTATGTCTAAAGATAATTGACTGGAAATCTTAACTTTTTCATATAGCTATTAGATGGCATATTGAATCATGGTGTTAAATTGGAATCATCAGAGATTTTAGTTTTCTCTAAAGGCCACTGGTGATGCTAATCCCTATTTGTGGATGGTAATGTTTTTAATTATCGTGACTGGTTTTTGCAGCTGGCTCTGCACGAGAGGCCTTGCAGACTAACAGACAGACTGAAGAGCCTGCAGCTCCAAATGCTACTACAACTCTCCCTGCGCAGTTCAAACAAAGAACACCCATGTACAACAGCAACTCTAATCCCCCTGCAGCTACACCTACCTCACCCCTAACACCCACCACACCTCCTGCCATCTCCCCTGCGGCACAAGCACCACAAGTGGCTCCCCAAACTCAGCAACAGCCACCACCGAAGAAAAGCCTCTCTCTCACAGTAAGTAAAAACAGGTTCTCTTTGACTGATGATTTTGATGTGGATTGGATCTCATTTATATGTTGGGATTTCTTGGCCTTTGGATCATGGAGTGGTTGAGGCTGCTTTTTTATAACCAAAGATTACAAAGATTATTGGTTTAGCATTGCTGTCTTAATGTTAATCACAGCATTTTTAGTTGTGCAGTGGTAATGTTGCAGTAAGATGTCATTATTTGATGCTATTTGTTACATAAAATAATGTATTACTCATTATAAAGAATTTTGGCAGAAAGGTGTATTTCCAGCAGAAATTGCCCTGTCAATTGTACATAATATAAATAGCTTTAAATTGTCCTGACATTGCTGTAGTAGGAGAAGATACATCAATAGATTATTTTAAGGCAAAATATTTTATTTCTGGATCCATCTCATCCCCCCATTACACATTTTTCAAAGCCTGAGAGGGGGATGTATTTTGAAGCGTCTTATTGCTGATACTTTGTTATATATTATGTGCATGCTTGAAGTTCAAGATGCAACTGATCTGAGGACTTTACTAAGCACATCTGTAAACCTGGCTTGCAAGATGCAAATTTTAGCAAGCTGGGTGACTTCTTTTCAGTACGTCTGCTGCATTTATTAAAGGAAAAAAAAATCCTCTGAAATAATTGCAAGCCTGGGTTTGTTGGACTGTAGAGAAAACCCTGGATCCTCTTCATAATGTTATAAAGGACACAAAATTGATAATGTAAACATTAAGCCTGCCACGTGTTTCTGTAACTATTTGAAGGTGGGGTGGTTTTTTTTGACTTTCAGAATTCAGTTGTCCCTGCTGTGAGTGTTAGGTATAAGTATTACAGAGGAGAAGCCTTGAGCTTAAGATGCCTTCTTTGTTAACTTTTTGTAGGTCCTACAAACTTTCACCTTATTCTTTTATGCTCATCTGTGGGCATTAATGTGGTCCCTGTTGGCAGAGTTTTTCTCCACTGGAATTGACATTTGTTGTATCTGTTACAGAGGGAGCAAATGTATGCTGCACAGGAAATGTTCAAGACTGCAAACAAAGTTACAAGGCCAGAAAAGGCTCTCATACTTGGATTCATGGCAGGATCCAGAGGCATGTATTGATATTAATTTCGCTTGCTTCTGAATACACAAATCAGAAATACGGCCTATGTGCATATGAGTGCATTGCTTTAGCTTTGTCTGTATGTGCTGGACTCTTTGCTTTACACTGGACTCTACATAATTTTATGGATTCTGGTTCTAACCACCTGGAAATGGGTCTTTAGGGTCAGAACAGCAGCTCACCACAATATAACTGAGCTCATTGTAGAATCATGGCTTAGGGTTGAAGAGAAACAAGGCAGCTGGTCAGCAGTGAGCAGACTAGTTGGGTGCTACTGCTCTGCCTAGAGGACCAATGAATGTAAATTCTTTTGTGGCGAGTTGATGTGCAGAACCTCTTTGCTAATTCCTTGCTTTAGAAACTGGCAACTGTTATCTGAGACTTTAGATAACCACTGGTGCTGTGAATCACGGGGAGATAAGCTGTCTCATAGCTGGATCCTGTTATGTATTGGCCGTGATAGACCAAAGCTGTTTTACCTAGAAGATTATCGGATGTAAGATGAGAAGGGGCTTAAGAGTCCTTAAGTGAACTCCATCATCTGCACTAGTTCTGGTTTCTAATTTGGTATTTGGGGGCTCTTATCACTGGAGTCCTGCAGCCTAAATGTGGCTCATGCATTTGGATTAACGCAATACACTAGTGAGGATGACCAGAGCAGAGTTACTGTGGTGATCCCTGAGCTTTAAGTTCGGTGCATCTTGCATTAATGACTGTGCTTTTAGTACTAGATGCTACTTCAGTTTGCACTAGAAGGCTGGACTTTAATAACTGCATGGACAGCTTTTTCTAATGCAAGGCAAAATATTATTTTGGAAGTGTGTGTAATACAGAGTAACATATATATAGTGAAGTATATATTAATATGAATTTCTTCAGTAATAATGTCAGCACCTTCTGAAGGTTGGATAAATAACTGCCAAATTATATTCTTGAGCATCATTCCAGTACCTTGAAGTGTAACATTTAATACTTGTACTGGCATGGAACTGAGTCTGGGACAAGTGGTTTCAGTGAAGCTTTTTGGGCTTCCTTGACTGCTAAAAATTGCTGAGGCATTTAACTACAAAGTGTATCCCAAGTAAAGTAACTCTGGTAGTTCAAGTTTACCAACTCCCATTTAAACATAACCTTCTCTTCTGACTCTTGAGGCAGAGAGAGATGACACCGGCAGGCTTTACTCCCTCTTCTGTTGTTCTTCCAGTTACTTTAGCCTTGAGCCTTCATCTTTTGGGGTCTGTTTTTTTTATCTTTAAAACTCGGCCTCAGTAGTATGGAGGGAGGATGATCTTTGGCTAAGTGCTTTACTCAGCTTTGGGTTTGAGGTTTGTTGTTTGTATTTTTGGGGGAGGGGGGTTAAACGTAAGAACTCCCATCGAGTTTTCTTTATCTTTTCTAATTCATTGTTGAAATGTGTAACATGTTTCTCTCCTTGTTTCTGCAGAGAATCCTTGCCAAGAGCAAGGTGACATCATCCAAATTAAACTTAGTGAACATACAGAAGATTTACCAAAGGCAGATGGCACAGGCAGCACCACTATGTTGGTTGACACAGTCTTTGAAATGAACTATGCTACTGGTGAATGGACCAGATTCAAGAAGTACAAACCTATAACTAATGTTTCCTAAGACATGCAGCAGCAGCAGACTGGACCAAATCAAGCTTAGAGTCAACCAGCTCATAGAGTATGTCAACTGTACAAAATGGCATTCATGTGTACATTTCTTATTACCCTCCAGAGTAGAAGCTGTGCTCTTCAACCAGACTGAGCTCAGTGAACGCAGAAGATGATGGTGTCAAACTCGCTTTATTTTTTTTTTTATTAATCTTGGGAGAGGGAAAGATGGTCTTCAGGGGGGGACGTTGTTGGTGTGTTTTTGTTTTCCTACAGTTCATGATGCTGAAAAAGGAGCTCACAGCTGAAAGGTTACAGATGGGAGCAGTTTACTGCTAAGTACCAGAAGAGAAGACTACTGCACAGTCATTCACGGTTTACTGTTAACTGAGGGCACAGATCTTTATTGTAAAAGCATTTTCTTTGGCAACGTGAGTTCTGTCGTCAGAATGGATGTTTGAAGCACCACAGGTCGGTGCCTGATAATTTTGTATTTCAGCTGCAGTATAACCACTGCAGATGGTAGATGTCAGTGTCTAAAGGTACCCACTGTATGTTTAGCTTATTTATGCTTGGGTCATAGGATGAGATTGAGCAGCTTTGTTAACTCTATATTGTCATTGTACATGCCCAGCATGAGTTAATCTATATTTGGCATTATTTGAGATAGAAGAAAACAGTGTCATAACTCTGAAGAAAGAAACCCATCAAAATTATAAAAGTAATGGTGGCTTGTTGCTACCTGGAAGTGATTGTTTCTTGCCATAGGAATCCTAGGGTAGAAGTTCATCTATGGCTCTTGCATAGCAAGCCCTTTGCACAGCATAACTTACCTGGAGGAGGGGAAACAACTACATCTCAAGACCAATTGGAGCTTAATTTAAAAATGGCCCTAGAAATGGTTGAGACACATTATCTGAGTAGAAGTAGTAGTTTTATTATCTTGAGGCACTGTTAATGTATGTTTGGTTGGGCAGTCATAATGTGTTGGATTGCCAAGCCCTGACCCCAAAAGTTTTGAATGACTGTGATTCTTACCAGTGTCGTTTTATCAGTATAATTGCTAATGTGGCCACAATTATACTGGCATACAAATGTGCCTTGTGCTTGTCCCCTGCTAGTAGAAGCACATTTTTACCTTTATAACTGTGTTCGTACCACTGGTGTAACCTGGCTTTAATAGTCCAAACAAAGCTGGCATTTACTTGGTGTGTTTATGTACGTAAGTCCGGATTCTTTCTTGGGAGACTTGGCTTCATCATTTGAAGGAGTCTTGGATTCAATGTCTTGTCTCTGCCAGTGCTTGTGCGTGGAGCTGTGCTTGATTGGGAATGCTGCTTAGAAGGAAGAAATACAAAGATGAGTAGCAGAGTGGTGATGTGTTGAGGAGGTCTGACTTAAAGGTTCATGTTGAGGTGGAACTTTTAGGACAAAACAAGGCTTTTATTTTTGTTTCTTTTTTCTGAAAAGAAAGCAGACCAAATCCCATAGTACGCCTGTATACTAATAAAGACATTTAGATGTTTGATTAGAGTCTTTTTTTATTGGGGAATTTTTATTGCATTTTAATCATAGTTTTTCAATCAAACTACCCAACAGGACAGGGCGAGTATAAATAATATAAAAAAAAAACCCCTGTAATCTACAGTGTTTTAAGATGTGACCAAAAGTGTAGATTTCTTAACTTTATTTAAGCAAATATACAGAATGTTTTAGCTCCTGTAAGGGGCAGGTTATTCAATGGTAACGGCTGCCATTACAGAGTGTTGTGCATGTTTTAGTGTGGAAGTTACTCACATACAGCTGTCACATCGGGGCTGTCTTCCCCAGAATTACCCATTTCAGAAACAGTGTCGATTGTAATTTTGATTGCAACTTTTCTTTATAAACAGCTGGAAGACAGCTTGACAAGTGAGGATGAGTAGTGAGTTTTAGTTTTTAGGAGTTCAGTAGAATGCATTATGGTTATAACTTATTTGATTTTAGAGTGTTACACAGTGAGGGCTAACGATAGGATATGAAAGTATTCATCTTTTATAAGAAAGGTTTAAAGAAAAGTGACATTCCTTTTGTTGTCTGCTTTCAGATTGTAAAGTTTCCTTGTGATGACCAGTTTTCTGTAAACATGTGTGATACTTCTGTCTTAACTGTTTCTGCTTGCTAGATGAGCTGCAAGTATCAGATACAGTTGTTAAGAACGAGCACTTAGAAAATTGGCCGGCTTGAGGGGCGTGTACTGTCAGCGTGAACTGTGGATGCAAGACCTGTGCAGCTCAGTCGTGGTCAGGAGCTGCTGTGTGGTGCCTCTTTTGGCTTGCTGGAGAGTAGTGGTGGTCCCTCACTAAACTTTCTGCGTCCACAGAAGTCTGCATTTCAGACCTGTGCTTTGGGGTGGAGATAGCTGTCCCTCTGCTCCTCAAGAAGCCCTTCTAGAACGCAGTGGAGTCATTTGAGTGCAGTAGTATGTAGGAAGCTTAACCATGCTGCTATTTGTAATTGCTGTATAACGCAGTTGGTCTCCAGGCCTGTTTGTCTAAAGTCAGTCATATGCAATACATGGAAATTTTAAATAGAACTATAGTATATTTTTTAATTCCGTTAACTCATTAGGATGAGAAAATTTAACAATGCAAAAATAAATTATTTTTTAAAGTCACTCTATGACCCTTAATACCAGAGCATTACTTCAACTTGATCTGTGAATCTAAAAAGTGTTTTCTAAATGCCTAAAGAAAGGGAAGTTTCTGCAACATTGTTAAAATGATACAGTAAGAAGTAAAACTACATGGAGTTCTTCGGTTCAGCGAATGAAATCATCAAATATGTGTTCTGAAAGTAGGAATAATGCCAGACAAATCAGAAAGGGCAACATCAATATTGAAATTCCAATATATTGGAATTGTTACATAGAGAACAAAATCTGGCCCTGGAACTTGATGTTTTTTGTCCTGAATACTCAGTCACTTGGATGTGAAGCTATTCAGTGAGGCTCAGTGTGTGCTGTAAGGTTAAACAAAAACATTTCTTTACTCTAGAATGACTTGCAGATGTACTGAGTTGACCAGAGAAGTAATTCAGAGTTTTCTTAAAGCTTTGCTTGTGTTCTTTCCTCATCCCTTTATCCAAGCATGAAGTTTTAGGAAATAGCTTGAACTGCACCTCATCAAGGAGGATGTCCTGGTCTGTCTTGTCCTTGCTTTTAGAGAAGCCCCTGTCTGTGTAAGCCTAGGCATGATATGAATTAGCTTTGAGTATGAAATACTGGAGAAAGAAGTAATGAAAGGGGCTTGTGTTTTCCCTATCCTGTCCAGCCTTTGTTTTTAGGGGAGAAAGAGCACATTCATCTTATTCAGGCTTCTTCAGCAACTCGTCCTGTAGTGAAGTGCTGGGTTTCTGAAGGCTCCATTTTCTTTCATGTGTGCTGTGAGGACCAGAGAGAGTGAAATGAGTGTAATGAAGAAAGGGAGCCCAAGAAGGATGCTGAGCAAGAGTTCTGGTCACAGATTCCATTTTTCTGTTCATTCTTTTGCTACTCTAATGCTTTGTAGTTACCGCCATACGAACCAGTCTAGGCTTAGTACAGTTAACACTCTAGTATTGGGCTGGTATTTTGTGGGTTAACCTGATTTTCAGTGGTGGCTTTGCCATTTAATCTTTCAGTTCAATACCATAGGATGCAGTGGGGAGGAGCCTTTTGTAGTTGCTTGACATCTCCATGTGGAATTGGTCACTTCTCTCACTAAGTTGTGTCAAAGTGCAGACCACTTGTCTAAATAAAAGAATCTTGAGACTTTGATATCACACGGTTTAAGAGTGAATCACATTTTCCTAGTAAGATCTGACTGGAAAAAAAGACTAAAAAATGTTAAGCCAGAGCCCTCTGGGAATCTGGTGCCTTTAACAAAAGCTGTCATTTTGTAAAATGTCACATCTATAGCATAGCCCGTATGTTTTCTATTGGTTTTTGTTTGGGTTTTTTTTTTGTACAGATGTAAATTCAAAATATTCTGTCTTTGGGTACGTATTTTCAGTGTAATACAGTATGTATAATAAAAAATTTAGATTTTCTAAGGAAATGGACTGGTACTCTTCTTAATAATCAATTTGTTCATTTTACTAACAGTTGAGTAGTTGTACCACCAGCCTGAGACCAAACAGCCAAATTGCCTGGTAACGTATATCTTTTCAGATTTCTGGTGTTGTTTCTGTGGGTGCATTTCAGAGTTGGCATTTCAAAGCTGGCACGTGCTGGTTTTGCTGTTTTAGGGTATTTGTGAGTAGATTTCCCGAAATACCTGCTCGTGCTCTGTGTGGGAGTTCACTGAGAGCTGGTGAGCCCTGGGTGCTGTGTCTGCACAGGGTGTGGGTGTATGTGTGCTGAAGCACTCGATCCACAGCCAAGATCTGGCGGTGTGGGGAAGATCTGCCATGCACAGGCTCTGTGGATGGCGTGTGGAAGTGTGCAATAAATAAACCCTGTCGTTCTTCAACGCTGCCTTTACCTGAACGGGTACCTGGCTTCTCTCAGTTCTGGAGTGCTGCAGAAGGTGGGTGTGTTTCGTTTGGGATTGGTGGTTTTTTGGGTGGGGTTTGTTGTGAGTTTTTAGAGACTCTTTTCATGCTCATGTACTGTTCCTAGGGTCTGGTCCTGTGATAAGCGTGAAGGTTTGTGTTACAGTGTTATGTGGAGATGTGTGTCTGGCCTTATCCCAATTTCCTTAGTGCAGCTGTGTGAAATGGCTCTGCTCCACTTGCCTGTGCTGAGGCAGTGCCAGACATAGTCTGAAGTTTTTCTTTTCTGTGTCAGGTCGACCTTATCAAATAGCCGGGATGTGAATTCTGTTCCAGGTCAGCTGCTCTGGTAGAATGCCTGGGACAAAAGCTTTGGGGGAGGTTGAGATGCACACTTCGTTTGTTATTTCATAGGGGACTTGCTCTCTCAGATTTCCTGGTGCCCAGACCCTGATACACGCCACATGAACAGGGAAGTGCCAGTTCACCTGCCTGCTCACACTGGCCTGGGCAGAATCAGACCCAGCTGTGTTTAGCAATCTCTGTGCCACTGGACACTTTGGAGAGGCTTAGCTGGCACAGGGATGTAGGGGGTTTAGGATGTTGCTCTAGTGCTAACCCTTAAGACTGGTGATGGATGAAACTCTGACCTCTTCCAGAAGTGGACAAACTTGTGCCAGATGCTGTCCTGTGTTATTCTGAGTGCCTTTAGACAGAGCTTGAACCTCTCGGACTCCACTCCTCTCCCTGCCACGCAGGTGTGTGTGTACAGGCTCTCCTGAGAGCAGGAAAGGGGAAAATAGGCAAGAAGCAAACCCCAGTTGTTCGAAAGTAAATTAGGTGACTATTTCCAGAACCTGCTATGTTTCAAGACACTTGCATTGTGCCATCCCTGGAATTGCTCAAGGCCAGGTTGGATGCGGCTTGGAGCAACCGGGTCTAGTGGAAGGTGAGTGGGAACTGGATGATCTTTAAGTCCCTTCTAACCCATAATGTTTTGGGATTCTGTGACCTTTTCCTGGGGAACTTGGGAAGATTCCTTTATTTGGCTGTCAGAATGTGGTTCCTGTGTAGCATTTGGTATTACAATATACTTATTCCTTCCTGGTAGAAATTTAATGAAAACAGAAAGCAATTGGTTTCTCTGAATGGTTGATTGAACCCCTCACTAGCATGTAAGCTTGGCTCTAATGCCTGCCCCATCATTTGGTGTCACTGAAGTCCACAGTCTCCTTTATCCTTTTCGTCTTCAAATTAAAATTCTTTTTTTAATTGGCTGTTTCCTCACATAGAGTTGGCAAACCAAGCTGATCTTGTGCTAAAATGTTTTGATCACCTGCATTGATCCAGAGCTGTTGGCCGGGGGAGCCAAGCTGTGCCTCAGTGGAAGGTGTTTCCTCCTTCCTTCCCGCAAGTGCTGCAGGCACGGACAGCAGAGGCAACACCCCCGGCACTTGTTCTGCCTAAAGCACCAGCTGGGTGTGACCTCCATCCTTAGAACTGACACACCCAAGACACACTGGTCCGTTTTGGAGGTTTGTTTTTTTACATTTTAAGACCTTTTTAACTGATGGGGGGGACTAAATAAGAGTTAAATGTTCTGTTCTGCTTGTGAAGAAAAACCTTTTAACCTCTATATATTATTATGGTTGGATAGACCACCAGATCCCTGCTGCATTACACCACCTTTCCTTTGGCTAGTTCTACTCCTTTTTTTTTATTATTCCTTCTAAACCCAGGCACAGAAGAAACGTTTTTTAAAAAAGGAGTGAGGTTTTTGTTTCAAGGTGTCTGTAATAATTCTTTTAACTTTATTTTTTACTTGAATTCGTCCATCTCCCCTTTGTGGGTTTCGTTACTCCGGAGGTTTCTCCTGGCGCGGTTTGGGAAGAGCAGCTCGGCTGGTTTGGGGTGAGGCGGTTTTGGTGGCGGCCGGGGCGCGGCCGTGTCCCCCTGCCCAGCGCGGTGGTGCCATCGCGTGGCCGTTCGCTCTCGAACAGGTTCCGCTGCCCAGAGCACAAACCCTGCGTGTTCCTCCACGAACGCTGGCGGCGCTTTTTTCTTTCTCACCTGTGCAGGAGTGTCTTGGCCCCCTCTTGGCCACGAGGCTGTTGGACCGCTTGTTAGACCTGCATCCCTAAAGCCTGGACACCTGGCCTGTTTTATGAGAGTCAGTGGATATACCTTGGAATAACCTTGCGTCTAAAAGAGGGGTCTGGATTTGCTGTTGCTTCCCAACACTGCCCATGGGGTGGGGCATCCCAGGGGGGTCAGGGGTGCTTCCGCTTTTTTGTCCGTGGAGGAGCAAGTGACACGTGTGGGCTGGTATTTCTATACACAGCCAGGTCGGGGTATGAATCACAAGCTGTACTGCTTGAAGAAAAGTCTTTTCCAAGAAAAAGCCCCTGTCAGAATCCAGCTTGCAGTTTCCCTGAATATCTTGCTCTTTCCCAGGCAGCAGCTCAGCCCAGCGCCCCAGTTTCTAGCTCAGCAGCAGGGTGTGCATCCACAACGCTGCCAAAGGACCACAGTCCTGTCAAAGGGCTGGATACAGCACACCAAGGACCACCATTTTCCTTACAATCATGGGAACAGGATATCTTTGCGGTACCTTGCTTGCCTTGGAGCATGACAATCATTTGCCGCTCCAACAGGTGCCTGTTAAGCCTAGGACAGGAACAGTGATAGTGGAGTGGTGAATAACTGTGGAAAGAGCCTAAGAATACAAGGATAAAGTGTTCTGAGTCCAGAGGAGGGCCAGTAAGATCCTCAGCGGTCTAGAGCAGCTCCACTATGAGAACAGGGTGTGAGAATTGGGGTTGTTTAGCCTGGAGAAAGAAGGCTCCAGGGAGGCTTTACAGCACCTTGCAGTATCTCAGGGGGCTACAAGAGAGCTGGAGAGGGACACAAGGACATGTGGTGATAGAACAAGGGGGAATGGCTTTAAACTGGAAGGGGGCAGGGTTAGATTTGGTATGAGGGGAAAAAAATCTTTACTGTGAGGGTGGTGAGGCCCTGGAACTGGTTCCCAGGGAAGCTGTGGCTGGCCCATCCCTGGAAGTGTCCAAGGTCAGGTTGGATCGGTCTGGCAGCAATGTTGCCTAGTGGAAGGTGTCCCTATCCATGGCAGGGGGGTTGAAACAAAATGATCTTTAGGATCCTTTCAAGCCAAACCACTCTGCTCTCCTCTGCTGGTAGTTAATACCCTCCTGACCATAAAGACTCACTCAGGGCCTTACCATTTTCAGACTGATGGATGTGTCATTCCCCTGTCAGCTCACGCATTCCTCTCCTTTGCACTATCCCCACTGCTGGTGGGACCTCACCTGGGGATTTTCATCCCCACAGCACTTACTGTCACATCCCAGCCCAGCTGACAAAAGCTGGGGCAGTGGCAGGTCACATGTGACACTGTGAGGAGGGCTGGTGTTTGAGAGAGTCTTCCTGCTGGGTGTTTCTTATTAAGCAGGAAGCTCTCCTTGTAAACAGAAGGTCACTTGCAGACAGTTAATGCATAGTCCTGTGGTGGCCCTTGGGTTTGCAAACCTGGGAAGCTCAGAAATCCAAGTCTGCCCTCAGTAGATGAAACCTCTAATGGCACATCCTTTGCTTGCTCAGCTTGGATGGATCGGCGCAGCCTTGGACAAGAGCTGTCTTCTCCACACTGGGCAAGGCCTGGGAGCTGGTACAAACTGCTGGAGTGTTTGAACAGGATGCCACGTTCTTGGGAGAAGCATCACTGCTCCTGCCTCTGCCCTGTAAGCTCTGAGGGTGGAGGGCACTGTCTGGTTTATCTGGGGACACAAGGACTGCCAACTATGGAAGAACAACAGAACTGACAAGAAGAGGGCCCTGTGCCAGCCTAGGACATCGCTTTTGATAAACCATGACACTGCTTTTTATTCTCTGTGAGCCAACTAGCAAAAGCATTTAATCTCAATGGAGACAGGCCTAGGCAGGTCAGGAGTTTATGAATTTGTCTGTTTGTACTTTTCTGGCCTGAAGTGGCATTAGACTTACCCTGTCAGAAGTGCATTTCCAGCTTGTCCAGTTAACAAAATGGTTGAGAGGAATGCAGCCTCTCTCATCTCACACCGGGGCTCTGGTAGCTCATCCAGAAAGGGGGTTCTGAGGGGACAATTTCCCTTTCTTTTCCACGTGTTAGGCTGAAACTCACAGTGGAAGTGTTGCCACATCCAGTTTTGAACTGCTTTTCCAGTGTGATGTGTGCAGTAGCTGCTCAGCAAATGTGTGACTTGGTTCTGGGACTGGGGAGTGTGGGAAAGCTCCCCACTCACCAGGGGTGCAGCTTGTGGGATGGAGGGGACTGATCTGCTGCCAGGTCCCCCAGCAGGATAAATCTCACTGGGTACTTGCTGGCAGTGTTTTACCAGCGCACAGAGCTGCTCCATCCTGCAAATGCTGCTCCTGCAGAAGTTGTCCCTCACTGCAAAGCCTCAGCCCACTGGAGAGAGGATGGCCCTGCGCAGGTCTGGGTGGAACTGGTTCTTCACACAAACTGAGATCAAACATCCTGTGCAGAGACTTGTAAAACCTGTAAAGCCAAGCAGAGCAATGTCAGGTTGAGAGCTCTCCTGCCTGCAGGGAAGGGGCAGCCCTGCACCTACCCCTGCCTTGACCAGAGCCACTGGGCAGCGTCTCTGAGGGGCTGCTAGGGCCGAGTCCTTGAGCCTGTTATCTTGCTTGTGATAACTTTGACAGTGATCAGGTCAGGATAAGGTTCTATCTGACCGTGTTGGAAGCCAGATGGTCCCTGCCTGACCTGCAAACTGGGGATACCAGAGTGGAGGAGGCTGCCCTGTCTCTGTGCAGCCACCATGAAGCAGGATAGTTAGGCAGACTGTCACTGCCAGAGACAGGAGGACAAGAAAGTGTCCCTGGCCCCCAGTTGACCCTACCTGGGCCACAGTGAGGAAAGCCTGAGGTTTTGTGTTAGAGCAGGCTGGTATTGGCTCATCATGTTGGATCCTGTTGAGGATCCTGGAGCACAAGGACACGGGCAGTGCATGATCTCACTGAAGGTGCAGCTGTGGGGCCTGCGTGTGGAGCATCCACAATCCTATACGAGTAGCCCTCTGTTCCCTGAATTTGTGTGAAGATGTGACACGTGAGATGTGGCATTCAGCTGAATGCTAAAGGAAATCCTCTCACAGCCAGGGTTTGGCAATGCTGATTGCTAAATACTGGAGCAGAGGGTAAGGGGGGATCTTTCAAAGCCGGGCTGCAAGGTGAGGAAAACATAGGGACACTCAAGTCTTCAGGTAGCCCAGCAAGCAGTACAGACACTGGAACACATGGAAAATGGGGTGGGGCCTCATTAAAATTAATGCCCTCACCTCAAAATCATCACAATCCTTGAACTTGATCCTGATACCAACTTGATGCATCAAGTTGGACACCTTGGGGGCAACAAGGGGGGAGTGAAATGCTGGTTGGGAAAGCTCTCTGCTCACCAGAAGCTGCCTTCTGGTTACAGCATGGTTGGCCCCAGTTAAAATGGGGACTCTTCCGGGGTTGTTTTTCTTGTTTCTCTTCTTTCAGGAAATCTTGCGTGTCTGAAAAATGAAATCCTCTCACTTGACGAGGTCACGGAGGGCTGGCCCGCAGCCAGGCCGGGTTCCCGTGCTGCTCTGCCCGTTCCTCCCCGGGAGCCCATCACTTCCTCCAGGGCGCTCCTCTCACACGGATTTCTGCATTTCTGTGAGGAGAGATCTGCTCGTCTGGGTGCCTGCTCTGTGCTCTGCTCTGAGGAGGCCGGATCGTCTTAAGACCTATTGCAGTCTCTGAATATAAACCCCCCTTTGTTGGGGAGAGGTTGACTTGACTAAGCCGCATGATCAGAGTCAGGTGACAAAATTGGGCACAAAGCGGAGGAGAATGAGCAGCCGGGTGAGAGCATTAGCTGCTGATCTTGCCTTTTGACAGGCTGTGCTCCTCCTCAGGGAAAAATGAGCGCCTGGCCCTGTCCTCTGCTGTGGAGCTTAGCCATGGTGTGTTTGACAGGTGAGTCCTCCCGACACAGGGTTTTTCCCCTCTGGCTGAGCACAGAGGTGGGTAAAGCCATCATGGGGTTGTGGGGTGCGGCAGTGGGCAGGGCTGGGGGGAGCAGGGAGGGAAGTGAGTGTTGAAAGACAGGCAGCGCTGGAAGCGGGATGGATACGGTGGATATAAAAATTTGCTTTTACAAGAAGAAAAGAAGGAGAAATAGAGCTGTATTACCCTGCATATTGAGGATTTGCAGGGGCTTTATCTTAAACCCCAAGGAACAGGATGCTTGCTGGTAGGTTGGGAAAGATCAGCTCTGTATCCTTCCTTGACATCCTCAAGGCTCCTGTTCGTACCAAGACATCACACACAAAATAACACATCCTGCAAGTTTCCCTGGAGATACTTTGGGTGATTCACAGTGCTCCTTTAAAAAAAGGCTCTAGAAAGCAAAATCGCTGTTCTGTGACATAGACAGTGTAAGTGCGGGAGAGAAAATGGTTTGTCTGACGAAGCTGAGGTTGTTTGACTACTGGTTTTTCACACCTGTGACTGACTATGAGTGGTAAAATAAACACAAACACTTAACAAGTGCTCAAAATGATTTTTTTCAGCCTGCTGACTTCTTTTTTTCTCCAGAAGTTGTTTAAATTATTAAGAAGTACTGGCTACCAAAGTTTATTAATGGCTGCTGAAGTTTTGCAAGCAACTCTACAACTTTAGTAGCATGTTACGAAAAACTGTTTTCCATTTTAAAAAGTTCCACTTAACAGCACCGCCATTTAAGACCAGAACCAACCAACCAATGAAATATATTCAACTAAAAAAACCGCAACAACAACAAAAAAATTCATCCAGCTGTGGGCAGTCCAAGGTGTTTAAACCTCTACAGTGTCTCTGGCTGGCAGAGCTGAGCTGTGGGAGATCAGACTTCGATCTCAGAGGTCCTTCTGTGAGGTTTTCCCAGGAGAATTTGACAAGGCCTTGGCTTACTGGTAGTGTTTATTTTAAGATTAGTTTAATGGATCTCAGGACTGGCTCAGTTTGTTGCCAGAGGTGAGGGAAGAGCAGCAGACAGGCTTCAGCCCTTAAGGCAAGGGAGTCAGGTGAGGGAAACTGTGCATCTTGGTTCTGGGTAGAAGCATGGCCACGGGTAGCAGTGTCCTCTGTGAGCATTGTGGAGCTGCTCTCCATGCCTATGATCAATGCTGGTACCTCTGTCCCTTGGATTTGAGCCTGGGGCAAACCGGTGTGCCACAAAATGATTGCTGTTAGATTTGGTGTCTCTGTTTTAGGGCTACAGCAAGGAAATGAGATTTAGCTCAGATTTAGGTCAGAGCACAGTGCTAATAATGCCAAGGTTGTGAGTTTGATCCCCATATGGGCCATTCACTTAAGAGCTGGAGTCCATGATCCTCTGGGTCCCTTCAACTCAGACTATTCTGTAAATTCTGTAAAGTGTGGGCAGTGGCCCAGATGGCTGGGTGCTCCTCTGCTTTACTCAGTAGTTACACAAAGATGGGTTTTGGCACTTGGTGAAGCACACAGCAGACAGTCAACAACAGGAGGGAGCCCTCCCAGCAAACTGTCTCCATGTGACCACAACCTTAGAAAGACTCTTTTATCCACTGTCCTGATCCTGGTGCAGAACTTTAACTGGAGCTGCCGTCAGCTTGGTCTGCATGTTGATGTTCATCCCATGGCGGTGCTGAGCGCTGGCACCCACAGAGCCTGGCCTTGCACAGTGGGGACAAAATTGAGAGAGAAATTAAAGGCTGGGGGTGAAGCAGAGCTGGGGAAAAGCCTGCAGGGATGTGAGTCTGACACCTGACAGCTTGTGCTGTCACCACTCTTGTCACCCTGCCCCTGTCCTTCCTCACCTACATCCTACATTGGGTGTCAGCTGCACTCTTGGAGCTCCTTGAAACCCACAAACCAGTTTCTTAGGAGTCCTTTTGTTTTCCACGCCACTGGGCATGGGCTGCCAGGGGGCTTAGCAGGTGTGTGCCGCTTGGGAGAGCATTCACACCCCACAGGATCAGCTCCAGTCACCTGCTGGTGCTGGGTAATATCGGGAGTTTCCAGAAGTTGCAGCAAGTATTGAGTGAATCCCTGCCCTGAGCACCTGAACCCAGCTGGTGGCACAGCTGCCTGTTTTGGTTTTGCCTTTCTTCCTTTGCTTAATGCCACAGTGCTAAATTAACAATAACCTGCTGCTTCCCACGCTTAGTTTTATGGGTGTCTCCTCTGTTAGACACTGGAGGACGTTCCCTGTGCCGGTGCCAAGGGATGTCCTCCATAAGCAGGTGATGTTCCAGTCCACCATGTATCACAGCAGAACAGCCTGAGCTGCAGTAATACCTCATTTCTCTTCAGATTTCAGCAATCTTCACTTTGAGGAAGGATTTCAGAATTAAAGCAAATCTTGGCCTGCAGGTTCCCTTCTGGTTACTGGATGTTCCACCAGAACAGCTTAAAAAAATCATGAGCCAAAGACTTTTCTTGGCTGATCTGTTTAAGGGAGATGGGATAAAGCAGTGAGCTACTTGACAAGCATCTTAAATCAGATTGTCATGAGATCTTAGGGTAAACAGTCTCAAGAAGCTAACAAAACTTGTGTTTCAGGCAATTCTCACACCCTTTTATCTAGAAGAGTCAGACCTCCTGGACTCTAGATTGGCATCTACTTAGCTGTGGTCTCATGGACCCATTAATTTATTTCCTTGATAAATTATATGTCAGACATGCTCAGATGCTCCCTCAGATCCTTGCTCTGTAGTGGAACACAGCAGAGGGGAGTTTCTGGACATCAAACAAGGGTACATGGTTTAAGTAGTTGATAAAGACCTAAATGAGGAGCCATCATTAAAGGGAGAACAATAATTTGGCCACTAATTATGTTTTTTCTTCTCTTAGGTATTGCTTTAGGCCAGACAACCAGCACCGAGGATCCCATTTCATCAACCCCAGCTCCTCCCAGTACAACCACCACCGAGGTTCCCATTTCATCAACCCCAGCTCCTCCCAGTACAACCAGCACTGAGGTCCTAATTGCATCAACCCCAGCTCCTCCCCGTACAACCAGCACTGAGGTTCCCATTGCATCAACCCCAGCTCCTCCCAGTACAACCACCACCGAGGTTCCCATTTCATCAACCCCAGCTCCTCCCAGTACAACCACCACCGAGGTTCCCATTTCATCAACCCCAGCTCCTCCCAGTACAACCAGCACTGAGGTCCTAATTGCATCAACCCCAGCACCTCCCATTGCAACCACTGCTGTGACCTCTGCTCCCCCAGCTGCTCCTGCAACACTCTCAGCTGGACTGACACCAACCACTGCAAACCCTGCTGCATCCACAGCAGCTCCATCTGCTGATTCAAGCACAAAAACCCCTGCCCAGACTCTGCCCACCACCACGGGGACCGTCCCCACCTCTGGCAGCAGGGCCACCTCTCAAGCGTCTACAGGACCGATGGCCACATCCAGCAGTGCCCCAGTGTCGCCTCCAGGAGTGACCACATCCCCTGGGGTCCCGTCGACAGCTCCGCTCCCCACCACCCCCCAGCCCTCCAACTGCAGCAGAGTGAACGTGACAGCCTGTGCCCGCTGCCCCCCAGGGACAGTCCCCAGCCAAGGTAGGAGTCCCTGCTCCCGGCTTCTGTGTTAGAGGGAAAAGGGATTTGTCAGGGGAGGTGAAACCAGCACTTGTTCTTGTGTTGGAGGCTTGGACAGGCACGAGGAGAGGGAGTTAATTCATTTCACCCTAGGTTGTGAGTTTGATCCCCATATGGGGGCCTTGTGCTGTGTATTGGTCTTCCTGAGGCTTCTCTAGTGGGATGACAACGTAGTGGGACTGTAGCACAAAGTGTAACACAAGTACAGTTTGATTTATTGTCAGAAGAACATAATTTTGAGGTCCAGGGCCAAATACAAGGTCAGTTTCCAGCTGTCTCGAATGTTTGAAAGAGAATCCCTGTTACAGAGACAGCCATTTCCTGTGGCCTTGAGAAAATACTTGATTAACCTCTATTGTGGTAAGCAGTGCATAATATTACCTTTCTTAGAAGTCATTTATGTTGTAACGTGGTTCGGTTTTGATTTCAAACACCACCACCCCATCCCACAAAAAAAAAAAAATCATAGAAGGAAAATAATTCTCCAAAATACAACCCATGTACTTTTGCTTATTCCTTGCACTGTAAGGCACTTTTAAAAAGGGATTAAGCAGCTCTGATGCTTTAGGGTGAATCTGCAGAGGACAGGAGTTAAGTCCCACCTCCCTTGTGTGCAAGATCTTTGACAGAGTCTTCTTGCCTGTGTTGGTGGTGCAGCTGCAGTAAATCTCACCCAGTTCCTCTGCATGGCTGGGACTGGTTTTGTGGAGCAGAGAGGGGTAGAACTTGCTTGGTGGGAATGCCATTGTACCTGTTCTTGATGCCGTAAGGGCTGGTAAAAATGAGAGGCAGACACAGCAGTATAGGGGAAAGGGCGTTACTTTGGTTTTAATAGGATCTTAGGTGCACAATTCATCAAAGGTGGAAACACACCGAGCAGCACACCCCGTATACAACGCATATACAATTTTATGGACCTCACAAATTAGCATATCTACCTAAAATCTCTTAATAAGAAACTTAACAAATGAAGTAACTGTCTCTCATTTTAATTACTCTTCTCTAAGTGAGACTACAGCTTAGTTTAAAAAAAAACATGTCCTAGAGAGGAGGCTCTGTCTAAGGTTGGAACCTCTAGTTTTGAGATAGTAGGGATGTTTTGTCTTCTCTCCTCAGAGAATTTCTAAACTAAGTTAAATGTCAGAATACAAGAGTTATACACTGTAGGGTTAAGGTATAGGGAGTGTTTGTGAAGGGTACAAGGAAAGGGAAAGGGTATAAAAATGTATAAAAAGGTATAAAAAGAAAAGACAAAAAAACCATTAGGCATCATGCTCAAACAAAAGCTGTTGCTGTTTAAGGCAGACCCTCGACTCTGGAGCTTTGCTCATCAGTTCCGCTTCCAGCAAGCTTAAATTATCAGTAATCTAAAGAATATTGGTTTCTCTTTTTTTGTCTCTTTTTTAATGTGTTGGAGGGAAAACAAGGAGAACTTTCCTGGCCCCTCCAATTAAAGAATGAAAAAGCAGTCAGCTTAACTGCTGGAGATCCACACTGATAGACTTGACTCCTTAGATCATCCTATGGCTGTTCTTCAGCTTGCTAACAGTGGACAGCAGCATAATTAGCATGAACATTGCGGTTTCTACCCTCTCTGAGTGCCTTGCCAGAGGAACTGCATCCCAAAGCTTCTGCCTTTGCAGCAGTGACCTGTCCTGGCAGACACAGGGGTTTCAGTCGAGTCTTGCAATCCTGATCCTGACTTTTTGTTCCAATTTAGGCACCTTGAGCTGCTCATGCTGTGCAGGGGGCTCGTGCACAGATCCCAGTGCCTGCAGCCCCTGCCCACCAGGCCACTACCAGCCCCAGAGTGGTCAACCATCCTGCCTGCCCTGCCCACAGGGGTATTACGCCAGGTGAGTGGCTGAGCCCCTGGGCATGGGGACTGGATGCTATTCCACAAAACTCTTCCCAGCCAGAAAAATCTCTTCCTTTGGGCTGTGGGAGAAGTGCTGCAAGGATTGTTTCTCAGAGGCTAAATTCTCCTCATCGGGAAATCTTGTGCTGAGGGCTGGCCCTCTGAGGGCTTCCCTTTTTCACCCCCATGTCGTCTGTCTGCACTGAGGGCACGTGTTGTTTTGTGCTGGGGAGATGCCTGGGAGTGAGGTGTGGGTTCCTCTCCTCAGCTTTTCACTGGGACAGGTCTGACCAATAGGCTCCATCTCCCTGCTTTGCCCAATTACTTTCTTACTTCTTTTTTTCTCACCCCCAAGGGATCTCATTACATTTAAGTCAGTGGCATCCAAAGCAACACCCTCAGCTGATTGAGTGTGGAAAGGCTGACCAGACATCCCAGCCAGGAGCCCAGTCCTGCAATTCCAGCAGGGATGCTGTACAAGTGTCCTCTCGCTGGGGGATGTGTGGATGTGCTGATCTCTTCATTTCCATCACATTTTCCCTTGCTGTATCCATGTCTGCAAACAGTGAGCTGTGTCCTTTTTGTGGTGGCAAAGCCTCCCAGGACTGTGTCCATTGCAGAGCAGCTCCTTTTGGATCAGTCCTGGGGAATGTGAACAAAATCTGGCTGTAGGGAAGGGTGACCTGGCTGTGCAGTTTGTTTGCAGCAGCCCCTGAGTTTGGGGTGCTGGCAGGATCTTCCTCTGTGCTCCCCCCTTGCAGTTTGTGCTGTGAGGATCTGCCTTAAAAATGTATCTCCAAATTGCTTTAAAAAGACAGTTGGGAACAGTCTCGAGGGCACACACAGCTGCTGCTGGGATGTGGGACAGGGCCAGGGACCAGAGAGGGTCAGGCAGCAGTGCTAGGTTGGTGTGTGCCAGAGCAGGGACCAGAAAGGGGGGATCTGGAGGGGACTTGGGGTGCAGTGTGTGCATGGCCATCTCCTGGTGGCTGCCTGGGCCTCAGGGCTTTCATGGGACCATTTAACATTTCTGTGGTATTTGGAGAATTTGGCCTCCCCGCAGCTTTGAGTGGCTCTGGCTGGTGCAGGCCCTGCGTTGGTTTGTTCTCAGCAAAGCATTTGCTATGTTTCCAGTTGATTTTGGGATTTTGGGAGGTTTTTTCCTGCAAATCTCACTCAGCCCTGGAGTTTCTGAAGGAATTAAAGAGCATGTCCTTGTTTTCCTCCAAAGCATCTCTGAGCATGTTATCAAATTCTTATACCCACATACTTCTTGAGAGGGATTTGGCTCTGTTAGTGATGAATGTAAAAGCTTCCTCTTTTCCTGCTTTTCCCTCATTTCCTCCCCCTCCTCCTGGAGGTCTGACATACTGCCTCCCTTTTCCCACAATTCCTGCTATTTAAGGTCAGGGTTCTCACACGTCACTGCCTGTGGTTTAGATCCCTTTTTCAGCTCCTGATTCCCAACAATGGAGCAGCTTCTTTTGAAATCTCTGATGGATGCTGAACAGCAAACACCTTCCCTATTCAATTTTCAAGAGCGGATTTAAGAATTTAAGCCAAGGGTTTTAAGCCTGACCACAATACATTTTTCAAGACCTTCAATTCAGATGGTCCCTTTCCATATAGCCCACGGGCACAGGACACCTCTACTGTTAATAATACAGAAAACTTTATTTTTTTGGTGGACCTTTAACATTCAGGAGTTCAAACTGATTGCCTGAACTCCTTCTTTATAATTGCTCTATTTCTAGACTTGTCAGAGTCCTGCTCTGCTCTCTCTTCTCCAAGTGGATAGAGGTTTGGGTGACCTAAAATCGTGTTCCACTCTGCTCCCTTCCCTCCCAGCTTCCCAAGGAGCACTGTGTGCCTTCCCTGCCCGCCTGGACATTTTGCTAATGAGTCTGGGGCTGCAGCCTGCAGAGCCTGTGAGCCAGGTAAGCTTTAGTCTGTGTTCAACCCAAATGCCTTTTCATCACGTGATGCTTTTCCCCAGGGCCAGATGCAATTACCAGGTAGCTTAAAAGCACTGAAGGGTAAACAGGCTAAAAATAGCCCAGCAGATCTCTTCCCTATCCTGCTGTTATTAAAATGAAAAGAGCAGATCTCAGCCATGCTTGTGTTTGCAACAAGTTAATGCTAACACTGCAGTGAAAGTCGGGAAAAAAGGTTTATGAAATTCAGTTTTAGCACGAGGGCGGACCGTGTCAGGAAGATAAAATATTCTCTATTTCTGATAGCAAAAATGAGTCTAAACCATCTTTGTTTTCATTTAGACAGTCTGAATATTAAGTGTAATACTCTCCTTTTTCCCCATATATTAAACCTGGGGTTTCAGGGAGCTGCTTTGCACCTGGCTAATGCCACACAAGCCTGGTACAATGTGTTTGCAGACGGGGTAACAGCATGTGCAGAACAGAATAGTCCTTACTTATGCAAGCCCCTAATTAGCACATGCAGTGCAGCAGCTCTTCTGCACCCAAACAGGGTCCTGCTCGAACGTGCACAACTGTTCCTTTGAAAATCTGCCCACCGAGCTGCTGGGCTGTGCCTAAACCTTGGCTGTCGCTTGCTGAGTTTGGGAGGAACAGAACCTGACTGGTGACAGCAATGGAGTCTGTCACTCCCTTTACTCAGCAGGTTTGAATGCTGTATTAGACAACAGGGGAGTCTGTGGGGGTGGCCCCAAAATCCTGTAAGAATAAATGTAAGAAGTTCCTTTTTCCTTGCGGAAGAGGGGAGGTGGGTTTGGTTTCATCCCGCTCTGCCACAGCCTCTGCTGCCTGGTGCAAATGTAGTTTTGAGGCAGATTTTACCCACACCACGTCCAGCTCCTCTCTGAACCTTAACTCTGTCCCATGAGGGCAGTGACCATGTTGTTCATCATCAGGCACCTTCCAAACCCACCTGAATTCCCAGGTGCTGCTCTCTCAGCTGTCCCACTGGTATGGTGGGACTCACAGGTCCTGCTGGCCCCTGCCACACCCTGGGCACTTTGGGGCACTCCACTCCTTGCTGTGCTTTGGGAAGGGTCTGTACATGTCCTCCTGCCTGTCCTGGTCCTTGTGGTGCAGGGAGGGAGGGTTTGCTTCCCCAGCAGAGCCATCCTGGCTGGTGGGTCTTGTGTCCTTCCTTTTTTGGAGAAGATGATGCACCACAGACTTCCTGGAGAAGGGGAAGGTCTGGAAGGGCTGGGGTGACCAGAGGGGTTTCCCCTGGCCAGAGACCTGCTCCAGCTGAATAACTTGGGAGCTGGCACTGGGATCACCTCTTCCAGCCTCATTCCAGCTCAGCCTGTAGTGCTGGGAAGGGTGACAGGTTTCTCTGTCTCCTTGGCGTGGTTTTGAGCGATGTGAGATGTGACACCAGGGGAATCTGCCTGAGCCCTCCATGCATCCCTCAGCATGGCAGAGGGCAGCAGGGAACTTTCACTGTTCTTTCAGAGCTTTTGACAAATATAAAACCAAATATCCTAATTTAACCCCTGAAATGCCACCTGAAGCGTGTTGTGGGGAATTGTTTGGTTGCCTGGAAAATGGACATGAGCAAATACACAGCGATGTGGGGCAGAGATGTGGAGGCAAGATCCTGATGCCTTATCTTGTATTTTTCAGGCTATTTTAGCTCCAAGCAAAATGCAGCTTTTTGTCTGCCTTGCCAGCCAGGATCATTTTGCAAGTAAGGAGCCTCCTGGTGTGCGGGACCTCAGGTGGACAAGGGAGGGGTGTTTTTTTTAGCCACTGAGCTGGAACCACCAGTGTAGTGGCCAAAGACAAGTCACCTGCCATTTCAGGTGTGGGGACATTGGTGCTGACCTTGGTGGGGGAGGGATTGTATGATGAGGGGGGATCCTGGCTGGATGGGGAGGGACCCTGGGGTGAGGTGGCAGAGCATCAGCTCCCAACCTGCCTCCCCCATTCCCATTTTCCAGTGTCACTGCAAGGCCTGGGCATCGACTGGGATCAGACTAACACGGGCACAGGGATGGAGCTGAGCGTTGCTCTGAGTGCTGTAAATTGAAGCTGAGCCAGTGGTTTGTTTATTCTGGGTCAGGATGTGAAGAAGGAAGTGAAGTGCCTGTCTGAGCTCTCTGGGGGGAGAGAGAGGGCCTAGGAGAGGTGCTGGTGGTACCTCATGATGAGCCCTGACCTTCTGTGTAGGGATTCCTGTCATGTCCAAAGGGAGCTGGCACATGGATACTTACCTTCCCTCTGACCTCCTTTGAGCTCGTTTGTCCCACATAGTGCGGCAGATCTCTGCTGAACCCTGGTTAAATGGCCACAGGACTGGACCCTAGGCTTACCCGGCTGTATTGCAGGTCTAGCCCAGTTCTAACCAGTTCCATCCCAGTTTGCTAAGGCACGGTGAGTTCATGTGAGTTTTACGCAAATAAGCAATCAAAGAGAGGACAGAAATGCCACCATGTGCCCTGCCCTAATCAGATCTGTGCTCAAGGCCAGGCTGGATGGGGCTTTGAGCAACCTGGTCAAGTGTCCCTGACTGTGGCATGGGGGTTGGAATGAGATGATTTTTAAGGTCCCTTCCAACCCATTCTGTGATTCTTTGTGAGAGATTGCACTGGAGACAGACACCCACAAAATGGCAAAAGCTCCTGGTTGGTGTGATTGACCCTGGACTCCAGTTTGTAAGGGCTGGCTTTGGTGGGCTGGGCTGGTCTTGGAAGTGCTCATCCTACAGCGTATCCTGCCTCCTCTCCCCTGCCAGCACCACCAGCTGCTCGGCCTGTCTGCCCTGTCCCGGAGGGCAAGAGGCTCCTCGGGAGGCGTCAGAGGGGTGCATGTCCTGCCCGCCAGGTAACTGCAGCCGGGAGGGGACAGTGCCCGGCTAGGAACACACAGATCCAGCTCCTCATTCCAGACTCATTTCATCTGTCCCAGAGGCTGCAGGTTCCCTGCAGAGCAGAGCTGTGAGGGATGGTGCTGGGGTGGTTTAGCTGGGTGCTGGTGGAGGCTGTGCCTGTGCCAGACCTTCCTGCCAGGCTGGTTAATGGCTTGGAGCCATTGCATGGCTTTGTGCTGGTCCCTGGCACGCCAGGGAGCCCAAATTCACAGCTGGGTAACAGTTCCAGGAAGAAAGCATCGTCACTGGGTGGTGGTGGCTTTGCTGAGGAAAGCACAACCTTGCTCTCAGAGCGGGGGTGCTCTGCAGGGGCAGCCTGGGGCAAAGGGACACAGGAAGGGGATGAGGGACATGGCCCTGCTCCTCCCTGTGATGTCTGGAACAACACCAGGCTGCAGCAGGTGAGCCAGCAAGAGCTGAGCAGAGCTCAGGCAGAGCACTCTGGCCACCCCCATGGCAGTGGTCAGCCTCCAGCCTGGACACAGCACCAGGGGTGTCCCGTAGCCAAGCTGCATTTTAAACATGCAGGAAAGCATTTGCCACTTTGAGGCTTGGAACTTCTGTGACCTGTCTTTCCCACAAAGCCTGGGAAACTGAGCTGTGCTTTGAACTCTGCTCAGCAAGTTTCAAACAGCTGGAAAAGGTGTTTGAATCCAGAATCGGAGAGGATGAAACACTGCTGACCTCCAGCTCCAATCTTCCCTTTACATTAAAGCCAGAGCTCACTACTAAACCCCTCTCCCACCTACTCCTACTCACACTACCCAGTTTGCCAAGGTCTTTTGACCCCAAATATTCTTTAGTCTCTCTGTCCCCATTTGTTCTGTTCTGACCCTGTGCCACCGAACCAGGACCAAAGTCCAGGCTCAGCTTTTGTTATGCACATGAGCACTTTAGTGCTCCTTCTCCCTGTGGCTTTGAAAGCTGATTCATCCATATGCAATTGCAAAGGTCCTGGGTTCTAGTCTCAGACCTTAATTTTGTGCTTATTTGCTATTTAGGCACATTCAAAGGTCCCAGTGACGGCAGATGCAAGGCCTGCAGGACAGGAGAGTACCAATTACAGCGGGGCAAGGAGAGCTGTGACCTGTGCCCAGAAAGCCACTACTGCCCTGTGAGTCTCCATCAGCTGGGGGCAGCCTGTGTTAACCACAGAGCTGTCCCATGATGAGCTAATTACACTTCAATTAACGCTTTTATTTTTTTTTTTTTTAATCTGAGCTTCTTTTCTTTTCAGTAGAGACAGGGCTCTGATGCAGGGCGATGGTTAAAGTTATGACTCCAGGAGTGTGGCTTTGTGCCTGGAGCTGCCTGCTCTGACTGGGCCATGAGGGGATGGTGTGTGCATTAATGAGGGGGTTTGATGCATGGACTTGCTGTGTAATGGCACCTTCTGCTCCTCCCCACACTCCAACACTGCAGGGGTAGACACGGCTGAATTTAATAATGGCAGGTTCATGCCTTTATTTCCCCCCCCAGTGGTAAAGTGTCACCTCCTTTTGCCCTGGTTACCTTCTGCAGTCTAAAGTGTCACCTCCCTTTGCCCTAGTTACCTTCTGCAGTTTGTTGGTGCTGAGTTACTTCTTCTCTTGGGCAGAGCCCAGACGTGAACCCGGTCAAGTGCCCTCCCGACGCCTTCTGCCCCAGGGGCAGCGTGGAGCCCACCTACTGCATGGAGCTCTTCCTGTACAAGGTGGGGGACTCCTGCCACCTGACCCCTGCCACGGTCGTTGTCCTGGCCACCTTTGCAGCAGGTGAGTCTGGCTCCTCTCTGTCCTCTGGTATAACCAGGCACCCCTCTGCAGCTGTGTGTTAAACCCAGTATTCTCTGGGTGGTGTATTTTGTGTTTCTGGAAAGCTGGATTTCTAATGGAAGTCCTTCTGGCTGCTTGCAATGCCAGTGATAATCCTTTCCCTTGCTCTGAAGGAAGGTGGCACAGTGATGAATGCCTGTCCCTGGGAAGCAGGGGTGTCTATGGACCCTCAAAGAGGGATTCCTTGGCTGCACAAAAGTAGGAAAAAGGACAATTTCCTTTTGGTATGGGACTTTGTTTCCTGAAAGCATTCCTGCCTTGTCATGCCAGAGCATCCAGCAGGATGGGGAGCTGCTGGCTCATGCAGTGTTGGTTGCGTTGATGCCATAATGCACCTTGTAACCAACAGTCAGGACCTGCCCAGTGTGGGCAGCTTCCCTCCGGATGCCACCTGCTGTGAATCAGCTCACTAGGGCAAGCTAATGAGGGGATGAGCTTTTCAACTGGGAAGCTGCACCAGGAATAATCATTCCAAAACAATGAATATGCATTTTTAGTCTTAGGAAAGGGAAAAATAGAGTTCTCTTGTTTTTAATCAAAGTTGGCGGGAGGTTTAATCAGAGAGTTATGATGAAAATGAGCAACTGTTACTGCTGCGGATTGCAAAAAGGGCAGATGAGGAAGCTGGGAGGAGGAATTTGTCTCCTGTGCCCAGGGAGATGAAGGGAAATTCCTAAGTGCCACTTACCCTACCAGAGATGAAAATCTTGTGTCAAGAGAGCCAAGTCATAGAGATGACTAAGCCATCAGAGGATAAAGAATATTCAATAAGCCTCATATTCAAGATCTCTGTGTTTCAAGTGTATTTTATGTACTTCCTGAAGACCCATTCTCCACTTGGCTCACTGTTGCTAAAAGCAGAGAGAGGAGGGATAAAATGCACGTGTTACTCCCCACAGTGAACAAGACACACACAGCAAAGCTGCTTCTCCAACAAGAAGGGAGAATTCTCATCACACTCCTCTCTTGGCAGCTGAGGAAGGAACTCCATGGAGGCACGGGAGGATACAGGGACAGGAGGGTCTGGAGGAGCTCTAGCAGCACCGTCTGACTGCTGTCTCCATGGGGCTGGAATGCCTGGTGGGAGCAGACGAGGGTTGTTCTCACAAACTGTGGCTTGGAGCTATGAGAAAGCTCCTCCACTGACCCCTATCCCCTCATGCCCGGCTGTTGTCCAAAAATCTGCCAAAGCAGATGCCATCTGAAGCGAGCATTAATTCGAAAAAGTAGATTAAACTGAAGTGTATGAAAAGCCTGTCCAGAGGGACAATGGCCCATTAACCAGCATTTGTGATAAACAAGTCCAAGGGTCAGAGAGCACCATTCCTGCCTCTCCCAGAGCTTGCTGCAAAGAGGGGGAAAGGACACAGCCCACGCAGGAACCCGCGAGTATTTCACGGCTGGTCTCACAGATCAAGTGTTTACCGTGAGACTGTCTGCTCACACAACCGAAATTTGGGCGTATTTGTCTGGCCATATTGCATCACAGCGACAGATTTGTGCTCTTCTGTTCAGATCAGTTTTCTCTGATGATGCTTCTGCCAGAAACAAACGAACAGAATGTCGCAGTACTTGAGATTTGCCAATTACTTCCATGTCTATGCCCAATCCAAATGTAATTTTTCCTGACAGCCCTGATCTCAGTCTAGACTCAGAGTTAATCTAGGTTAGCTACATCTTGTGCTTCAGTGTGAGTGCTGCACAGGGCAAACTAATTTCTCAACAAGATCCTTTTGGTGGGGTCTGCAGCGGATAAGGTGCCAAGTGGAAAATAGTTCCACAGAGCAGAAACTAAATGGGAGTAGGAAAGTTACTGAGTTATTTCATTAAAACTTGCCATTATTCCCTGCAGCTTCCAGAGTAAAGCTGGAACGCTGAAGTTGAGTGTTGATTATTATTGCTACTGAAATCTCTTTTTTTTCCTTTTCTTTTGGGGGGACAGAGTATGTAGGAGAAAAAAACCCCTTATTTTACCAGAAGAGAACACCTGAGCTGAGAAGCCCTAGAGCAAACATCACCTGACACTTTACCTTCCCATCTGTGAATAACTGCTGTTCCTTTCTTTCCAGGTGGAATCCTTGTTGTCTTTCTAATAATTCTGAGAAGGAGGCAAGAGCATGGCAAGAAATCCTTGAAGTCCCTGCTGCTGCCTGGGGGCTCGGGAGGACACACCACGTATGGGGGCACGGAGCACACGGAGCCAGTCTATGCTGGCTGGTAGCACAGGCCATGATCAGCAGCCCCCTGCCTCTCCCTCCCCTGGGGCAACACAGATGTGGGTCTGGGCAAGGTGTTTGACCACGAGCAACCTATTTCTGTACGGCTAAAATCAGTGCTGGGAAATAAAACTCAGTTTTTGAGTTGTGACTGCTTGTGAGGACCAACCCAGCTCCCTGCTCTGCTGCACTGGGCTGATGGGAAAAGTCTACCATTTCCTGGTTTTGTTCACAAGTAAACGCTTTTCTCCTTTCTTCAGGGGGAAAAAAAATCCCCAAACAGCAATCAATCATATCTGTCTCTCCATTTTAATTGTCACCTCAACAGAGTGAAGAGTGACTGCTCCAGTTATTGAGGTTCCTTTGATACAACACTCTCTCCCACCTGAGCACAAACTAACATGAACATGCTTCCTTTTAATAATATGCCATTTTTTATTTTGTTCCCCATTCTCACAATTTTACCATAAGCACAGGTAAGTCAAAGGAAGGGATCCCAAAGCTTTCCCCTTCCTTTCAGCTGTGGGCAAACATGTGCAACTAAAGTAATGGTTGATTCCTGGACAGATTTATCCCTTTTGTTTCCTGCTGTCAGGTGGTGCTTCCAAGCAGACCTATAAAGGAGCAGCATGGTGCAGGCACAGAAGATGCCTTGCACTTTTCTGCATGCTGAGGAGAGGGGCCTGTAGGAGACCCATTGCCTCAATGCCCAGGCAGAGTTCTGTCGCTGATCCCAGACACTCCATTCACCCCCCACCCAGGAGAGCAGCATGAGTGGTTTGTACCTGTTCGCTGTGGCACTCCAAGCCTTCTTCTGCTCCCAGCCCAGTTTAACCACCTGGTTAAACTGATGGGATCTGTATTTTACAAAGATGATTTCTCTGTGTGGCTGGTTGGCTCTTATTTCACTTGTTTGCACTACGTCCCCTATTGTGTTTTTCTCTTGGTGATGCTTAGCCAGCATCCCAGGCACTCAGAAATGCCCATCAGCTGTGCTGGAGCCAGTGTCAGGTGCTCTGTGAAACTGGTACCTGTGACCTCTTAACCTTACCACCTTGTTTTCCTTTTCCTCCTGCAGTGACATTCCCACACAGATGCTGTTTAAACCCAGCCCAGGCAGCTGTGCCCTTTTGTGTCAGTGCTGTGCTTCACCAGCCCTCCACTGCCAGTAAAAACAGTATCTCTGTCAAAAGATCCACGATTTTAAATGCCTCTGCACTGAGGTGGGAGCAGGTGTTACTTCTCACTTTAGCCTTGCAGCAGCAGAGGTGACTGAAGTAACCCAGCTGTGGGGGGTTAAGTGGTTCCTGCCCTCAGCTGCTCATTCTCATCTCCCCAGGGGAGGTTTAAAAAAAAAAAAACCCATATAAAATACATCAGTTCTCTGATCTCTCTCAACTGTATCAGGTGAATAAAGGGGTGAAGAGTGCTACATCAGCTGTTGTGGTCAGACAGGTTGCCCAGAGAGGTTGTGGCTGCTGCATCCCTGGAAGTCCTCAAGGCCAGGCTGGATGGGGCTCGGAGCAACCTGGTCTAGGGAAAGTGTCTCTGCCCGTGGCAGGGGGTTGGAAGTGGATGGTCTTTAAGGTTCCTTTCACCCTGACCCATTCTGATTCCAGTCTGGATCAGCAGCTACAGGGATGGTACCTAGAACCTGCCCTGCACTCCAGCACAGGCAGAGATCCACGAAGTCTCTTTCTCTCTCAATCTGTTCACGAGACAGACAGGGAGTTTCTCAGCTGGCCCAAGGCTGTGGTTTTCCTGGGAGCAGCAGAGGGACACAATCCTGATGGACAGCACCAGGTGACCTCAGCAGAACCCTGAGCCCTCAGTATCAAAGCAGATCTCTGAAATGCTTTTTAGAAAATATAGTTGCCCTCAGATGTGGGAGACTCCACACATGAAGTCAAACCAGGCCCCAAAACCAGTTGTCTGAAAAAGCCACAGTCAAATTCAGAGCTGGCCAAGCAGGACCAGCACTTGTGACAGCAAAAAGACCCCGAGGGAGCGGTGCTGGCAGGGCTGGGTAGCTCCAGCTCAGTGTTACTAAAGCCTGCAAAATTATGAGCCACAGGGAACAGCACTGGAAAAACTGGACTGCAAGAAATGTCAGCATTCCTGTGATAAGCAGCAGAGTGAAAACAAGCCACAGCACAATCATTATCACCTCCATGGAAGCGCAGAACAGGATTTCCAGGGCGTCTCTTAAGAAGGTCTGGAGTGTAAGTTTTCCCTGTGAGAGAACAAAGCCCCACTCCCTTGCTGCCAAACCATGCTCACTCAGTATGTATCCATTTCACTTTTTTCTTCAAAGAAAAAAATGGTGCCAAAATAAGCATATAGAGCTGTTTTACAAAAGAGACTTAGCAACTTCTTAAATAACTAGGAATAAAATTCAACATTTAATAAGACATTGAAATTCATCAAGCAGTCAGACATGGAATAATGAGACTCAACAATGTGGAAAAATCCCATTAATACATCTTTCAAGATACTTTGCTTTTCCAAGTAATTCAAATAAAAAACCTCCTAAAACCTGACCATGAACACAAAGCTATTGAACAAAACAGACATTTACTTTGATTATTTTTCCTAGGTTGTATGAAAATACATCTAACATACTCAACTGAAAATTGTTTCCATGCTTGCTCATGTGATAAAAGAACAACACATTCTGAAATTGGCTGTCATCTTATCAGCTTTTTGCTGGAAAAGGAAAGACATTTTGCTACTTTGATGGGCAAGACACAAAGAACATCATTTAAGGCCACATAATATGCCACAGTTAGATGTTGTTTAGATTAACTTATAACAGAAAATCCTTCAAGTTGCTGAATGCTAAAAAGTACTGAGTTGCATCACAAGAAAACTCAAGTTTTTAAGGATTGTTTTACCTTGTATTTGAACAGTGGGAGAAGGAAAACAATGTCACAACTTTTCTTCTTCTTCTTTTTTAAACAAAACTTTAGCCTATTTTCCCAGGCTGCAGAGCACGGTACAGAAGCCTTCAGTAAAATGCACCTAAACCCCACCTGTCCTGGTACAGAAACCCAAATTCTCCCAGATCACCACCTGAGTGCCTGAGCTGAGCTCACGGGGTTGCATGGCCTGTATGTATCCAGGGAGAATAAGAGCACATTCCTTCTCAGGATCAGGCTGCAGGACGTGCCCAGCAGAAGGAATGACCTCCCAGGAGCTCACAAGTGAACCCCTGGGCTGCGCTCTCAGTGCTGCAGAACTCCACGGGCCCAGAGCCGAGTGGGAAAGCGCAGGGAGAGGTAGAAGGAGGCAGAAAGTCCAGCAGGCCCCGGCTCAGAGGTGTTTGTGAGAACAGGAAGGGTCCCTCTGTCCCCACAGCCAGACACAAGGCGTGGCTGTCCTGCACCCTGCCCTGCTGGGTGTGCCTATGAGCCCCCGGAGAAGGGAGCAGGGAGCTGTGGCTCCGTGCCCCATCCCAAACCCCGTGGATGCTGTTACTGCAGCAGAGCCTGGCAGTGACTGGGACAGAGGTTCTGGAAGTGAGGATCTGCCTCTCAGGACCTGGGGCATCACTGTTCCAGAGTGACAGAGCTGTTACACCTACACATGAAGAGGAAAAAGCAACAAAACAGCTAAAAAAAAAAATTTAACAAATTATAAAAGCAATGGAATGTAAAGGTAAAATTTTATAATAACTTATTTAAAGGTATTCTTACAAAGCCTTCCTTACATGGTGTAATATTCAAAGAATGGTCCCAATGACATCAAATTCCTTCATTTTGTTTTAAAGCAATGAGGAAAATATTTCTGCTTTACTACCTGACCTCATTTTCCTTCCCTTGAAACCCAATATTAGAGAAACATCCACAATATCATTTTTTTGTTTTGATTTTAGGCACAGGACTGTTCTTCAGTCCCATGGCAGAGAGAAAGTTTCCCTCAAAACCAATTATGGAATCTTGAATTTTAACTAGAGTGCAAGGCTTGGCATTCCCTTTTAAAAAATGCAAACGTGTAACACTTCCCCTGTTTTTGAACTGTGCTATTTCTTCAAAATTATTTGAAAAAAACAAAAATTAACCTTCCAACAGTGTTTATAAAAACTGATTCAAAACACAAAGCGTTTTGGTCACGAAACAGAAACCAGAGTTCAGCATAGGGAAATGCAACATTTATAACCTCTTTCAATTAGTATCTTCTAATAAAACCAAAGTTTTTTACGTGTTGGGAATAAATGAGGATTTTGGCAATTCCAAAAACTAAATCAAATCCTGAAGAAATACCTTGGGAAAAACCCATGCACTTTCATGATACAGCAAGGCTTCATTTTCAAAAGGGTTTTACACAGAGTTTCTGCACTATGAAGGGCAAACTAAGCTAAACACACACAAGGGACTAAACGGACGTGGAGGTGCTCGTGGTGTTTACGGAGCGTGGGTCACAACGGCACAGCTCAGAAGGTGCTTGGAATCACACGCCAAAGACATGCACTGGGAAGAAAACTGGCAAAGACATTTTTCTTTACCGTTTTTTCCTAGTTCTAGTATTATTTCCATCAATACTAAGTTGTGTATATTCATCTCACTGTGAGTCAGTGAGGATCTAATGCTAACGGGAGCGAGGAATTCAAAACAGCTTTGCTGATACAACATAGTGGTGACAGGACAGTTGACAGCAGAGCTCCTAAAAATGTAACAAAAAATTTCAGTCTGTCAAGTCAAGAATCCAGTTTTATACAAACTTTATCAAAAGGAACAGAGTCAGGCTAAATTCCACATCAAAATTCTTATGTGCTTCTTTGAAAATCTATTTCACTTTTACTTAATTGTTTTGAATTTAGTCTTTGCAATTAGGCCAAGTTTCACTTTCTGTTTTGTTCACAGGGGTCGCTTTGCTCCTTGTTGGGCATTTCTTGCATTATCATAAAGTTGAAATGCTTGGACTCCAAGCATTCCAAAGAAAAGTTTGCCTCTGCATTTTACCTGACATTAAGGAAAAAAAAAAATCAAGTAATCTTTTCCAAATAATAGCTTTTGTAAGATTTATTTTTATCAAGACGCAAAATCCTAGAGTATTGGGCTAGATTGCAAGACAACATCCCTTTAGGTCCAGACCTGGACAGCTCTGCAAGATCAAGTAACTTTTGTTTCCCTGGGATGAAATACAGGAAAAAACAGTATAGAAAAAAATCTCTCGCAAAATAAGATTCCCCCTCTCTGGTATAGGGCGTGCCTTTTCCACCACGCACCACCTTTCTTGGTGGAAGGATGTTTAGGATCATGATTGCTTAAGAATCATTTTTGAAGAGCACAAACCAATTGTTGTGTGTGTGGTTGCAGCGAGAGACGCACCTGGGTCACGACTGGCATTCAAGCACTTGCTCAAAAACACACAAGGCAAGCAAATCTCATTGGGACCACAGACCAAGCCATTTCTTACTCAAAAGGACTTGAGAACTAACAACTTCTTTCAAGGATATACTATTTTAAACATCTGTTGGTTGACAAATACTATCTCAAAAAAACTATGTTTACGCCTACCTGGTTTGATTTTAACCTACCTCCAACCTGCAAGTATTTTGGAGGGAACATTTTACATTCGTAACAATTCAAGTGTAACTGTAATGCTGAGTAATAAGTTTGGTTTGTCCTGAAGTTTGCTGAACTATGCAGTTCGTTATCAGTGCAGAAGCAGCAGAAGACTGCTGTGGTTGGCTCAGTGGATTTATAAAAACAAAACAAAAAAATCCCCCCCCCGTTCCCCATTGTAACCTTTACAGAATATATGTAAAATTGTGTCCTTCCCTGGTCATATTCACAACTTATCTACAAGATAGTGTTAGCAGTAGAAACTGCAGTCCATCACTATTTGCATTCAGCTCTCATCCATCTGTTCCTCTTTCTCCTAGGCTTGAACTTGTTCAGTTTTTTGCGGGGTTTCTCAGTCTTCTGAGTTTCAACAGAATCCACCCCGAGAACATGTTCAGAGCAGCATAACTGTCCATTCAACATGGAATTTAGTACTGTCCTGTCTTGGTGCTCCTTGCAGAAAGAGTTTGGGCAGAAGTGGCAGAAAGAAACAGAAGGTTTGCCACAAACATCACAGTGGTGCCAAGGACACTCCCACTTCCCTGCAATCAAAACCAAAGAGCCCATTAGTGGGGAGCAAAACACGGCATCGTCTCTTAAAGAAGCTTTGTGTTGTAGCAGCTGAACAAACACAACTTTCCTGACAAAGCAAATGACAGCAACTACCGGGGCTGAACTCGACACTCAAAATGCTGCATCACACTTCTAAAGCTCAGCTGGCAGCTGCAAGGAGCAGACTTGACACACTCATTTAAACACAGTAGTCAGCTCCAGCTAGAAGAAATGACTCAGGCTTCACTCAATAGGATTTTACAGAACTTGCAGGCTGGTAGAGCATCCACACACCTGGTCAGCTGCTGTCTACTCCTACAGCAGTCCCTGTCTATTGCCAATTCTGCTCAGGGATGGCTGGTGTGCTTCACTTACAGCTGCTCTTTCGCCCCGGCATACTTTACCAGTCCCTCTTTTACTTGTTTCTGGGATAACAGGCTTTGCCTGCTTCCCTTCTTCATATCCCACCTGACACGGCTGACTGGAACCAGGTAACTTCTGTGATACCTGAAACTGCAACCTGATGTCTGCTGCTCTTCATTTCCCTACTTGCCTTCTTCAGAAGCTGCTGCTGTTCTTCTGGCTTGAACTCAGAGGGCTTCATGCATTTCTTAGATATAATCAACTTTCCTGTGGCAGGGCCATGGTGTTCCTACCAGGTGATGTACTCAATTACCTACATTTGTAAAACAAATGCCTCATTTTCCCAGAGAGGCAGGAGGAGCCCATCATTTTGTCTTCAAATCCAACAGGAGCTGCTCCCACATGATGCCCAAACACAGTTCCTGCCATACAAACCCAATGTTTTCAGGATGACACCCCTGACGAGGTTTCAGTGCAATAAATGAGGTACCTGCACAAGTTATTTACACAAGTGTAAGACATGAGCTGACTCACCAAAAGGACGTTTCACCAAACCAAGGCAGGAGAGATGATAAGCTTTAGTACAAGATTTCCTGTCACACAATACTAGCTGGCCTCCATCACCACAACGGAAACAATCATCTTCAGATTCCTTCTTCCCTTCATTTTTCGTTCTGCGTCTCCGTGTTCTCTTTTTGGTCTTTTTGCCTTTTTCTTCTGAGGCATTAGTGGAAGAATTCTAAAAGAGTAAGATGGAGATCTGTAAATGCCAGTTTTGCAAAGGAAAAACATTGCACAACCTAGCCAAGCTGCTGGCACACCTGGCAGACTGTGCACACAGGCAAAAACTTGACTTGGGGCAGACCTACCCAGTGCCTCAGTGTACTGATCTGTGTTGACAAAAAACCTACACTGACCCTTGTGAAAATTCATCCTGAAACCAGATCTTCTCCCTACAGGACCTTCCTACTGCAAAATCCTCCTCATTTTCTTGTCACTGACAAAAGGTCTTCCAATTTCCAGTCTACTTGTGGCTGATTTACCCTCATTATGTACTTATACCATCAATCACTTCAATATCCATTTTTCTCTTCCAGTTGTGAATACTCATGCTGGAATTACTAAAACTTGCCCCCCTTCCTCTTTGAGGAACAGCCAGCAGAACTTCAGGAACTGTAGTTAATGATAGGAAGAATACACCAAACCTTATCCTTATTTCAATCTGACATTCAGCTGTTTGGACTTCAACTCTCCTTCACCAAATTCCGGGTGATATTTCAACATCCCTACTATCATTCCTTCCCTCTCACCCCAGTAATCCTACTTTTATTTAAAATTAGCCCATTCTATCTACCAATGCAGACAGCCCCATAAAACTAAACTGTAACATTTAATTTCTTCATGGTTGTCTGTGTAAATGTTCATAAGTTTATCTGAAACCTCATTTAAGTCCATCTCTTAACAAAAACCAGCTGTGTGGGTTCTGAAGATTCCCAGTCCACCCTCTGAAGCGGCTGGTACTGCGCAGTGTGAAGGGCCACAGGAAGGTGCAACTTTTCAACATCCATAGATGGTATTTGTGCCTTCCCTCGCACTCAACTCACATTTTTTATTCTTCAGTGCAACTCTTTTTTTTTTTTTAAAAACAAATCTTAGTGAAATAATCATACTTCTAGGTTTAGATGGGGGAAATATAAACTACAATGTCACAGAATAATCTCACTGACTATAGTTAGGCACATTCTAATTTAGTTTGAAGCTTCTACAACCCTTCCCCTGACAAGACTGTCAAAATCTCTTGATTTATTACTTGCCTTTGGTCTGTCCCCAAGAAATCCACTGCAGTTTGGGGCACCACATTTGCAGACTGTTTTTTCATTGCCCAGACAGTCAAGGTTGTAATTAAAAGTCAGCTCTGTCCCTGAGTGTGAAAAGGACAAGGTAACAAATTCTATCAAAATTATTACAAATACAGCTTTTGCTATCTGTCTGCTGGTTTGGAACTTGCTTGTTGATGTATTGTCATAGGATTTTCCCTCTCTTTACTGCTCATAAGCACTTACAATGATTAACTAGATGCCCATATAGCATGATGTCTTATGCAATTTTATTTTAAAATAAATTGGTTTGACTTCACAAAACTGTGCTTGTGTCTGGCCTACACACATATTAAATCTATTCATCCATCCAGCCAGATACAGCTGTAGATAGATATGTATGCGTGTGAGCATGTATGTACACAAACCAGAACAGAGGTACTTTTAAACAGCCTCCTACATCCACTCGTCAAGCTTATGTTCATGGAAAAGATGCAGAAGTACCATTTGAGAACTCCAAAACAAAAACTTACTAAGGATACTTGCCCTAGAAGCAAGCAACAAAAAGCAGCCATGGGACTCACAATTAAGAAACATTAAAGCATAAGGCAGATCACAAAGCATCTCCTCTGTGTGCCGAGTTCTCTACAAAACTATTTGCACTGAATCAGTTAAACCATGACTGTCCCACCAATAACTGCACAAAAGGTTTAACTTAGGGAATGAAACCAAGGCCAGCCCGAGCTGATGTACCTGCAGGAATATCACACACAGCAAAGAGCCCGACACGGGTATCTCCATTCACTGTCCACTTTAGAGTTTCACAATTTGGTTGGCAGCTGTGATTCATAAACCGAGAGTAGTTTCCTTTGGGGCCAGCATCAATAATACGGTCCTGGAGAGCAAACCAGCAACAGGATCAATGTTTTTTTCTCTCCCCCCTCACAAAAAAAATAAAAAAAAAAAATATCATCCATAACTGATTTCAGTAGCTGCACTCAGAACAGACAAGGTGTTGCTCTCCAGAGCACACAAGCAGACTGATGGTACGTGTTGTATTGGAAACTGTAGTGTCCCACATGGCCTGGAATGTGACACTCCCAAAGCAATACTCGTGCTCTAGCTCACGTTTTCTTTCCCAGCACCCATCGCAGCCACACGGCAGGATGAGTGTTCTTGTGAGCACTGTGGGGGGCATGTTAAGGAACCCCCTCCCCCAGGAAGCCTCAAAACTTAGACTCAGTCCCTTTACCATTTACTCTGCATTCACGAAGCGGAGACATTTACAAATATGTGCTTTATGGCATTTACTGCATGATTACTTCCAGAGATTACCAGTTTCTCACCAGATTTCTTTCCCCAAATCAGCCTAGTTTAAACAAAAACAAGCTCTCGGTAAACTAAAAACATTCCTTTCCTACATACAACTGCTTTTTAATTTCTATCTCCACCAAATATACCAGTCATTAACAAAATAAAATGAAGTCTTGAAATGGCCAGAACTGTGTTTCTTTCCAGGGCTGCTTGAGAAGGCTTTGCGTATTTATGAAGTATTGTTATAGTTTCCTCCTAGCTCATTTTTATAATGCACATGTATGACTGTCACGTCTATGTGCACACACTTCACTGCACTGGCAGCTCAGCCTTGTCATGGCACCGGTAGTTTTGCCAAGATAGACCCCCAATGAGCATTTATTAATTACAGTATGAGTCAAACACATGTTCAGTTCAGATATTTAACATACTGACGTTGTATGTCAATCTAGTAGAGGGGTGAGAAACTTTAAGTGTTCAGAGAAACACGGTTTCATTGTTCTGTGCGGTAACTCCTGTGCAGGAACTCCTCAGTTACAGGACTAATGAAAACAGTAACTGTGGAAATACAGAGTTTTGGGAAAGAGAGTGGTGGTTGTGACTGAAAAAAATGCAGGACTGGCAGGCAGCTCTTGTTTTTCTCCTAACTAGCTGTCTGGGACTGAAGCAATGTAACATAGATAATCTCTAACTCCTGCTGTCCAGGTTCTTCATTTTCTCCCTCTCCTGAGGAACAAAATACTCAAGAGGTGTGCACAGAACCACAGGTGTGCACAGAACCACAGGAATTATTTTGGTGTGTTAATTAATCTGCTGCAATAATTTGCTGTGAATCAATTTGTGGAGGGCTGGCTGGCTACTTACACCAAGAGTGCTTTCAGAAAAGAGTTTCTACAGAAGCACAGGCCTAGTTTTGTTATAAACAAAGCAAGGGCAGATGGCTGCAAAAAAGATTAAATGCCCTATATAGGACACAGCCTCACAATTCTATTCCACTTTCTCTCAAGTGAGAACTTAATTTTCTGTTGTTGAAATTATAGTAAAAGGATTGCTAACAGCAGTTCCTTCCACAGTATCACTACTATTTCCCCAAATTTCATACTTCATTTTAAGACTAGGCAGGTAAGTATTTTGTACTTACAGGTACAGGAAAGTACTGTACTTCATTTCAAGCAACAAAGCACAACCTATAGACCTTAATTTTCCTTAATATTTAATTTATTACATAACACAGAACTAAGGAGATTCATTATGTACATATAGGGTGGAGAGAGCAGGCACAGAAGATGCAGTGCTGTGAATATATGAAACTGTGGAACATCAAAGGGAGCTGAGTGCCCTACCAAGGGGATAACAGAAGAAGAGATCAAAACAAGGTTATAAGTAAATAATGGCAAAAACATCCAATACCGTACCTTATCAATAGTAAGCATATAGAAGTGGGTGATGTCATTTTCATGTGCATATTTGATTCTTGCCATACACTCCTCTTCATCGATCAGCTCTCCCACATACTCATTCACAAACTCGCCCTGAAAGACACCAGGTATCACTAGTGAAGTATATCCCAAACCCACGAGGAGCATCGCAGGTCGCCGATTCTCTGCTGGCGAAGAACAATTCCTACCTTTTTGATGTCCCTCTTGGCGATCAGACCCCACCCCTTGCCATCAGTCTTGATGATCTTCGTCTCTGGGTACTGGCGCTTGGTGAAGCACTGGTTCTGGCACCGCTCTCCCGCCGGACAGACTTGCGGGTGGCACTCGTACATCAGCATCCGATTGAGGCACTCAGAATCAAAGCCACAAGGGTTCTCATCCGTGGGTTTGCAGTTGCACTTGGGAATCTCGGATATGTCAGCAGTGTATATCTGCACTTTACCACAAGGTTTATTCACCTGAAAAATACATTAAAATAGTTCAAATATGGCTTTAGAACAGTTAAGTTTATTGTAAGAGTTACAGAGTGGTTGCTGTTTGGTTTTGCACCACTAGATGTTTCAATGAAAACAAAACTTTACCATCTCATGAGTGTAAAAACACAGTTATCATCATTACAACCTGACCCCACCTCACTGCTCAGCTCAAACCTTCGAGGACCCAGTGCCATTTCCTCAAACTTCACCTTAATATGTTTGTATGGTGGAGGTTTACGCTCACTCTCCTGGGTTTCTTTGGCTTCTCGCTGTAGCTTTATTTCTCGAAACCGAGCTTCAGCTTCTTGCAAAGCTGAAAAAAGATTGCAGCATCAACAGAAATGCCAGAAAGAGCATTACTCCCCCCAAATGGACTTGCTCATTCCCATGTGTGGTAAAACAAAGCATTGTCTACTTCCTAGCCCCATCTTTTGATTTTCTTGCAAACAATGCATCTGGAGTGTTAATGCTCTTAGCAGATGTATAAATTCTACTCTTTCAGTCTCCCAGTCTCAGAGAGTCTACTCTCTCTGGGGTTTTTTTAGCTTTCTAGAAAGTAAAAATCATCAGATATCATTTCAGTTAGATCCCAGTCTTTTACAAGACCTGAAAATAGTGTTTTCATGCAAAGCTAGTAATAGTGACTGCTGCACAGGACACCACAAATTTCTTTAATTCAATATTGTCAAACAAATGTTCAAAACCCAAGGCTATGTGTGAAGAAAGCAAAGCATGCATATCCCCAGGATTATTTTTGTTTACTTTTAGCTATGTACCATTTTTGAAGACTTTTCCAATTCCTTTGATCCCTTGGTATCTACTCCCTCTGTCTCCCTCCATGTAAGGGAACACCCGTGCTTGGTGCGTCCAATAGTAATCCTTAGAACCAAAGAAAAACACAGGAAATTCTCCGATTTCATGCTTCATTTTCTGGATATTTGGGGGAACGTTTTTCGGATGGCAAACTTCTGCAGGCCACCATCTAACACAGAAGTACAAATAAAAAAATACAGCATTTTAGTCAAGCTCTTTCTGCAAGAAACAGTTTAACAAAATCACTCGAAACAGTAGTTACTGATTATTATTTCCAAGATTCACGAGGATTTAAAATCCTTTCCTCCCCTCTCTCAGTAAAGAGTGAGAGAAGACTAGAAAAGGAAAGCCTGACACTCAGATCTGTGGGACTTCTCATGCCTGCAAGGTAAGCACACACACACACAGGACTCTCTGTGTCTGGGTAGCAAAACCTGGCCTTGCATCTTGACAAGGCCTGCAATTACCGTAACTGTGAAAGATCAAGAGAAGGCTGATAACACCTATTAATGTTTCTAGGATAACCCCCACCCACCTCTCTCTCACTCAAGTCTCATCCAAGCGTGAAACACCAGCAACCCGAGTGACTGATGTCCCAGCCTGCGAAGGAGTAATTTAGCCAAGTACCAGTTATACCAATTTATTGGCAGAGACCTCTGAAACAAGAGGGGTTGAAAGCTCGTAACATGGAGGCAGATGACTTGAGGAGTCCTGTATGGGAAATGCCTTGGCTAAGAGCAACAGCCCAGCTGCAAGTCTTTGAACCTGAAGCTTGCAAGGAGGTGAGGCCCCTAGTTCAGAGAGGAGCGAGAAACCAGTGTGCAGCAGGGCTGGCCTACAGGAGCTACCAGGTGTATGATCCTTAGTTAAACATGCCAGTACTGTAAAACAACACAAATTCCTTCATCAGACCTGTAATTTCCCAGTTTAACCCAAATAATATCCTGGAAATGGAGCTTCTTGCCCGCCCTGCAGTCATTGCAGTACCAGCTCCCATCTGGCATTTCGATGTTTAAACAGTCAGGGTGAAAGGCTGCGGGGCACGACTCGCAGCACAGCAAACTTCCGCCTGCACAGACACAAAAAAAGGAAGAAAGGGTGGAAAACATCAAGATCAAAATAAAAGTTCTGCATTCCAGACAGGTTAGAAGTGATACACATGTGGTAGGTTCAATTAGAAAATAAATGGTGAAAACATGCTGATCTTCAGCAACAAATACACACATCACTTGGTTACGTACAGCAGCCAAACGGTCCTTACTAATTTGAATGGCTGGCAGTCTCGGGTTAGTAACACATGCAAAATAACAAGCAAAATGGTAATAAAAACGCCAGAATAATGCACAAATTTTAATTACTTTGCTGTGCTTAAATGACTACAATATGTTTAACAGAGTTTTAATATATATTAACATTTCTATGTAGGAAAAATCTTAACCACAACAGATTTCTCTTATGATTTTGGGATTTTTTTTTCCCCTCGGGGAAAGAAGGAACAAGGTTGTTAGTTTGTTTCACGAATTATCAAGTGGAAAGTTGGCTGCAGCTTAAAAGCTGCTATGCTGCATGTTAATTTGTTAACAAATCAGGTGAAGTTTCACTGCTACAAGTTTAATCAGCACTATGCTTTTTGTGGTTCTCAATAAGGAAGAGATTTATTGTACAAGATAAAACAAAACACCCTTAATTAGTGGCAATCCCAGCAGCAACTAATACTGATTCAATTTGCTGTCTGCTGCTAAACTAAAAGCAACTCTTAAAATATTTATGGTGCAATATTACATATTAGCAATAAAGAAACACAAAAAGCTTTAGTACATTGAACACAGGGGAAAGAACAGAGAAATACTCATTAGGTGTCTCTTGTAAAGAATTAAATCAGGCTTCTGGTTGTTGGATAAAGCCCAAGTAAAAACATTCCTTAATAAATTATTTCTGAAAAAAAAGATATTTAAAACTCTGAAGCAGCATAAGTCAACCTAACTTGATATGCCGCATTTCTAACGATCTGCTATAAACAGGTTAGAAAAACAACACTTCAGCTGAAGAACAAAACGTTCTGACACCGCATTTCTGAAGGAGTCCGCCACCGTTTACCTTTGGAACACACAAAGCACCAGCTGACGTTGACATGGGCGTGGTGGCTCTTCCCCTTCATGGCAGTGAAGTGGTTGGTGCACACGATGCTGTTGGAGGCGATGACGGCGCAGCCCGCGGCGATGCAAACGTCCCCGGCGTGGTACGCGACGGGGCAGCGCACACAGCGCATCATCTTCCCTGGCAAAGCACAACACCCACGGCTTACTTTGGGACAAAACTCACTTGAGCAAAGCACAACACTGCTGTGTTACTCCAGAACAACACTGACTTCTTATTTCGGCAAAAAAGATGGTGGTGCTGAGACACTCTATATACACGCACAAACCCCGGCCGTTATGTTTTCAACGCTCGTGTATTTGCAACAATACTGAATTAATAAAGGTTTTTAGAGAACCCTACACCCAAGTTAAAGCACTCTTAGACTTTAATTATGCACACCAGGGTAGACCAGCTCTTCTTCAGTCATGTAATTTTGTCTGCAAATGTTGCCCAGAGCTAAAAGCCTGCACAGAATCAAATGTCTCCACTTTCACTGAGCCCTGCTGCAGTGTTTGTACATTCTCAGGTCCTGCCCTCACTGCTTGGCCTCTCTCCTCATTACCTATGCATTCTAGATTTCATTCTCTCTTGAGAAGAAAACATGGTTAACTATGGATAAATGAAAGCTAGTTAGAAAAAGAACACAAACAAGGTAAATACTAAAGCTGACTAAAACTTATTCTATTACTACTTTTTTAAGAATTCTGAATCAATTTATAGTCCACTTATGCCTAACAAAACTGCAGCTAGCAGCTCGCAAATGGACACATTCCTTACCTTAACATACCATGAATAAAATTAATTAATCAGTCACAAAAATGTAAAATGAAACTACCTTTTGAAATTCGTGGATGTGAGGGGTTACTAACATGGCAACTGAGGCAGCTGTGGAGAGGACATCGAAACCCCCTGTTCTCGAACACAGTGAGATGAAATTTTTTCACACAAGCTTCGTGGTAGAATTTTCCACAGTGAGACACAACACAGCGTTTCACATCTGCCTTTCTCTCCTTACACACGAAACAGGTGTGCACACCTGGTGGCAAAATAATAAACAGAATGTATCTTGTTTTTCATCCAAACACATGAATTTAAAACACTTCTCTTGTGCCTTTATGTTATGCATGAGGGAGTTCTTTTGTTGTGTGGAGGGTTTTATTTTCAACAAATCAAACTGCATTACTTAATGCAGCAATCTATTTACTTCAGCTCTTTAGCATTAAATACTGATCTGCTGAGACACAGATAAAATAAAGTTACAAAGCAAACCCATTTGCAGTTGAAGTGTACACAACAACACCCAAAGCCTCACCAATCTGATTTTACGTTCTTGTTTATAAGCCTCGGTATGCCAGGACAACGGTGAATTTTTATTTTTTTAAATTTTTTTAAACCAATGAATTAGGATGATGGGTTGTCTGTGGTCCTGTGAAATTCAAGGTAGGACCATAAACCAAAGACAAGCAATCCTCTAACCTTTTCTCTGGCCTAGTTGGAACAGCTTTATATGGAAGTCACAGTTCCACCAAGGTTTACTGCACGGACTGAAATGAGCTTATGAGCAAGAACGCAAATCTTATGTCAAGTTTTGAGATTAAGAACTTCCAAGCAGTTATTACAGGATTAAAAGCAAATGAAATTAATAGCAATAAGGTAGTCTTTTAATAGGAAAAGCAAAAGATTGATATAGACACACAAAAGACTGAAAAAGAACTTAAAACGTTTCACTCGCTGTTCTTTTTTCTTAGATTTCTTAAGTCTATGTGACAGACTTTAAATCTCATCTGCAATTGTACTCAGCAAAGAATCTGCAGTTATTAAGGGAATGGAATTCTGATTAAATTAGCCACGTTGCAACAGAGTTCTCACTGCAAACAGGGTGAACTTTGTAAAACATGGCACACTTAGTGGTACTCTATGAACTCCCACCCTGTCCAATCCCAAAGGATAAATAAGGGTTCTCTGAGGAAACACACTCTGCCCAGGAGGATGTCCTAGAACAATATATGGGAAAGCTAAAACTTCTTTTTTTTTTTTTTAATTAATAGAAAGGGACAAACTTGCCTGATGTACATTCACTACAAATGAATTTTCCTGCTGGTCTTCCAGAGAGCCCAAGGCAGCTTACATGAAAAGCCCGATAGCAAAGTCCTTCACACAGTAGGAGATCACCTGTTTTTTCACACAGCTTTTACAACACAAAGGCATTGGATGTTAAAGAAAAGTTCATATGTGGAAAAAACCTGTTTTCTTTATTCCTTTTCACATACTGCTCCTCAAACTATCTTTTCCCATTGTTGAAATCAAATTTAACAAGTGAAAGATAATTTTACAAGCATCATCACATGCCCTGGCTTCAAGTTGAAACAGGTAACAGAATCATTAAACCACTAGAAATATCCCTCTCAGACCATGGTTCAGGAGTAAATACAACCTGACAGAAAAAAAAGAATAGAAAAAAAAGCTTTAAGAAATATTCCCTGAGCACACTGATGCATCTGAGTAGGGTTAAAAAGCATCCTTACTTTCCTTTTCCTTGGCAAAAGGAAATCAATCTAGTTGGAACAATGAAACTTCTATGTCTGAGTGGTTAGCAACGACACATGCATAACTAAAAATGAACCGAACAACAGTGCTGGCAGAATTCAAGGATTACCCAACATTTACAGACAGATACAACCTCATCCTCACTATGTACAAAAAATGGAAATGTAACTTGTAATGTAATGCTTTCCTAGTCTCACAGAAACAAATCTGATCTGTCCACTTGGATTGCGCTATCGTTTCATAGCCCCAGAGCCCTTCTAGAGCCGTTTGAGGAAGGCTTTTGCTTTCAGTCGCTCTCTGCCCGCACACGGTGGCAGAGCAGCGCTGCCGTCTCTGCTGCATGCAGAGCTCAAACCCCGCTGGCCTGGACCTCCTCTGGGCCAACAGAGAAACCAGCAGCTCCTCTGCACCATCTAGCCAGTCACCTGGCAACACTCATGTACTGCTTCTGAGGTACAAATTATGCTTGTCTTACAGACCTGGAAACTCAAGCAGAAAAGGCTAAGTCACTTACTGGAGGTCAAGAAAAAAATAATTAGGTATTAAGACTTCCATTTACTGCCATGGCAACCTCATCACTAACAGACATCTCAGACACACATGATAAACCTGTTTCTGGCCTAGCATTGTCATTTTCATATTTAAAAAGATCTTTTCTAGGAAAGCTCGGGAAACACAGCCCAGCTAATGTCTCTCACCTGACACACATATTCTTTTTTTGTTCCTGCTCCTCGCTCAGATTTTTTGGATGATATAGACATTTCAGTCTGAGTTTCATCAGCACTTTCATAGGGGGACTCTGAGCGCTCATCTCCTTGGCCATCGGAGATCTGAAGATTAAACACAGGTGTTAGAGAAAGCAGCCACAGGTGGTCAGTTTTGCACAGAGTAAGAACTGATGGAAGCAAACACACTGCAATTCAGACTAGGAGATTTAGGTACCCTCTTCCGGTTTTGTTTCCCCCACCTTCAAAAAAACACCTTCATTAAAACCACAATATGCATTCGTGGAAGACTCATAAAAAGGACCATACAACAATCCCCGTCACCAGCAACTCAACATCAGCCAAAACAGAACACCAGAACTTTGTAACATGGCATTTTATTTATACTCAGTTCTGTAATACAGTTAGCAAGAAGTGCCTAGCCATACCATAGGGCATTCAAATCCCTTGATTAAAGTCTGAGCATGTGGTCTATGAGAGAGCAACAGTCAATTTTAAAAAAGAAACTTGGTAAACTTCAAGCTGCATATAAAAGTCTTTGACCCAAATATTCTCCAAGAAAGTGTGAGCAGCACATAGAAGAGAGAAAGAAAAGAACAAGCAGCTCTCAATATGTTCAACATTATAGTCAACAATGAATTCAAAATACTACAGAAGATAGCCCTGTCATGGATAAATCTTACAGAACAGATCTAGATGTAATATATATGGGGTGTTTTTAAAAACAGTCATAATGTACTTTAAAAAAACCCATCCTAAGCAACATATTTAAAAGAAAACAAGGCTAGTTTTCAGTTCAGCAAAATTTAAGGAAGTAATGGACAACCAAGTCATTTGTCTTATCTCACGTTACACCAGAAGACGCAGAATTTCATGCTGTTGGCCCCAGATGGTACTCAGTGAGTTGTGCCTCACTAAGTACGTTCTCCAGGAGATCATCACAATTTGGAATTGCAAAAGGAAGCCATCACTTCTCTTCGAGGTCATTCTAATGGTTATTCACACATACCATCAAAAGTACTGCCTCCTGTTCCTTTTCGGTTGTCTAACTGCAACTCACAGTTGATGATGCTTTCTCCAGGCATTTCAGCTATATTAAAAGTCCCTTGGAAGCAGACATTTTCCTCCTGTGGAAGCACGCTGCAATTAAGCCCGTTTCAATCCTTTTTGTTCCGCCCTCTAATTTTCTCCCTAGGGGACTTTTTCCAGCATCTAGAGCATTTTAGTGGGGTTTCTCTAAACCTTTTCTGTGCTTTAAAAAGGTTGTTGAAAAATCAAGCATGGGAACTGGAGGCAATAACCCATTAGAAGCCCTTTAAGTACCGTATCCAAAGCAAGCCAACATGATGCTACTCCTCTCCACTTCTGTTCTGCTGTTCAGGAATCTCTCCAAGTCTCTTCAATATAGCAGTGAAAGTCACTCTAAATTGCTGTGCTGCTCAAGAGATCATTTTGCCAATAGCCATTTGTCAGGACACAGACACACCACTTTGTATGAAGAATTTACTTTCTGGTTTCAGACACATAATCTTGTATTTATCTACAGTAAATCATATTTTTCTAAAAATGGCCCAGGAAAAAACATGCTGGAGACAGTTACATGCAACCTCCCTATCCGCCAGTCCATGTAATGTGCAAATTTATTAGAGGTGATTTATTATGAAATCAGAAAGAAAAAGGTAAGACCAAACGAGGCCTAGATTTAGTCTTTACAAAATCCCTTTAGAAACACTGGTTTTGGGTGATTAATTCTCACTGCTGCTGCCAGCTAACTTGCATTCCTCCATTTAACATTTGCTTTCCTTGATCATGTCTAAAAATATTTTATAAATGGATCAGACTGAGAGCTGTTGGTTGGTTGGTTGGTGGGTTTTTCCCCCACATTACCTGCAAGGGTAAAAATTAATTTCCTCTGTGCAAATAAATACTATCAAAGTGATTCATACCTCCACTTCACCTATGAATATTTCTACAGCTGTAGTGATTTGGAGATTCTGCCCCACCATTTCATACATGGTTAAAAGAAACTGCAGGTAAAACCACTGCTTTGTTCAGGCACCAGGAAATCTCTGTTCCCTGAAAGGAGCTGTGAAATAGAAAACTGCAAATGAGACCCGAGTGCAAGGCCAGGAGCAGCCACTTCGGGCTGGGAGGGGGGAGATGAAGGCAGCGTGGGAGCATGGCAAAAACACAAAACCAGTTTCCCTTATGGTTTAAGTAAACTTACACACATGCTCACTTCTGTTTAAACTATTCCCACAGAAACATTAATTAGTGTAAGCAGCGCACTGCTCTAACATTTTTAGTACCTCATTATGTTCTTGTTTGAACTAGCCAGAATTAGTCACGGTTAGAAAAGAAAAAAAGGAAAAATAAGCTGGAAGGTCTTAGGTCTGTAGTTCTTTTCCACTTAAAAGCAAAACAGAATAAAATAAAGCAAAGCAAAACAAGCAGCCTTGCTGTAACTTTACACTAGGTTTCCCACCTTTTCCCCATACCACAAAACACCTAAACCCTGAGAAAGCCCATTTGTGCAGCCCCCCACAGTAAAAGCCATAGAGCTTTGCAAGAAAGGAAGGCACTCCTCTTCTCAAAAAAAAAGCTCACTGCTTTTGAAGACAGAGCAGAGAAACAGAACATATCCAGTCATAAATATATTCAATCAAGAGTCAAAGCAGTGTTTTCCAAGATTTTCCTTGGTTTATATACTCTGTTCAAACGAAGGATGCAGACCTCCACAGAGAAAGAAAACCCTATTGGCATAAGACAGCTTTTCAGAATCCCCCTAAATATGGGTGACAAAATCCCAGCCATTTGTGAACCTCAGGGTGACATCAATATTCCTACAGAATGGAGATTCTATTGCCTCAGAATTAACACACCAGCCCTGTATTTAAATTAAATGGTTACTGAGCCAAAAAAAGGAGCAGTGCTGGCAAGAATCAAACCTGACATCACAAATGCAACCACAAAAGCCAAATTCTATCAGCCCATTTAAGACAAAACTTGGCAATTTACACCCACCTACAGATTAATGCCAGGTTTCAAGCACAAATACCAACACACAGAACACGAACAAAATACCCTCAGTTCATCAACTGAATGGCTACCAGGCTGGGAGTATCTTTCAAAATCTCTCCTCTACAGCTGTCAGGAGCTTCACACACTTTACAAATTAAGTGCTCAATTACCCACCAGTTTTGTATTACACAGACAAGACTGGATACCTGCTCATGACTGTCTCAAGTCCTAAGAGTCACTACATTCACAAGCAGCTCAGGGACACACTCCTGCGGCCTGGTGCACAGGAGTGTGTCTTCACACTTCTCTTCAGCCCTGCCACAACGACCAAAGGTTTAACCATCATCTCCAACAGCCATAATCCATGCACAGCTCACACACACTTCACTACCACTCCAGATTTCATCGTTTAGGGCCCTAATAAAGGGGAAAGCTAGCAGATTCCTTGTTGTAAGAAAGGGAAGCTTTTTTTTTGGGTAATTTAATTTGACCCTTATTTGTATCTTGCAGAAGGTGAAACAGTCTCTACCAGCTATCTTTGGGAAAGCTGCCTCTATGAAGAGAGGTGGAATTCAACACCTCAGCTCCTGAAGTTGTCCCAGAATAGCCAATGGAAGTATCAGGGAAGTAAAAGGGCATCTGTTCCTTGAGGCCTGCGGAGAAGAGGCTGAGACAACCCTTTATCCAATGTTTCTCATAGAGGACTTAGAACCTAAGAGAAGTACAGCATGAGGTGGTTGGGAAAACTGTATTTGTACCCCAAGCAAGCTGGGACAGCACTAACAGGTTCTGATTCATGCGGGGGACACTGAGTTTAGCCATTAAAACACATGTAGATTGAAACAGTCACTAAGTAAAGATGATTTACAAGAAAATTGCTAGAAATCAGTTCATGCTGATGTGACACAGCCACCTCTGCAATGAAACATAACACTTCTGTGGAAGTGTCTAACAGTTCATGTACCAGAACCCAAATCACAACCTTCAGTACAAATCTGGACAGGTTTGGGGGGCTTGTTACTTTACTTGTTAAGTTACAAATATAAATCTTTCCCTTGTAATCATGCCAGAGCTTGTCTTGTCCTTATTTTTGTAATATAATCCTCCTAGCAAAGTAAATTGTATATAATTAACTTTTCTGATATTCAGGCCAAGGTTCAAAGTAATCAACGTTTAGATTAGTGGCAAAACGTGTTAATTGGCAATTTGTAGCTATTTTATTCTCATTTACATTTGGAGTAATTTCTTATTTCTCATAAAGGCAAAGGACTGTTTTAAAGAGTGTAAATTTAGGGGGAAAAAAGCCAAGGCTGCTCACTTCAGAATTTAGCAAGTGCCAAGTTTCTGCACTGAAATTGTACCTGAACTTTATCATCATCTCCACTTCTCGTTAGCAATTACTGCTGCTATGACATGAAGACACCCTTCCTCTGCTTCCTCTGAAGAACACACCTTCCTCCACCCTTCCGCTGAAGTAAGGATCACTGCAAGCACCATCAGCCTTCATACGCTGCACACCAGCCAGGCTTTCCTTCCCACTTCCTTCCATTACTGAACGCCAACATTATTTTGTGAGGACTTGCCTGTAGAGGCTTTCACACTTCACTGCCTGGACACCGAGCAAGGCTGGTATTTCAGAAGTCAAATGCAGCTCTTTCTGCTGGGAACTGTGCACCTGCACACACAAGTGAGAAAAAGGGAGGCAAACAGCCTAAAAACCAATTCATGCTCTTCATGTGGGGCGGGCCAGAAGTTACTTCAGGGATTGGTGAGGTTCCAAATACCACTACCACTCACAGAAGTGACCAATTTCCCGTTAGGCTCCCAAGGCAATCCTTTCTTTCCCACACATCTCAGTCATTGTTCACTACCTACACATGTAAGACTCAAAAGGGAACATGCAGGGACACATTACTGCATTTTTCCAAGTTCCCCATTGCTTTATTATTGAAAAAATACTTCACTATGGAGTCAAACTGGGACAAAATTTTGGCATGTCTGTGAATTCTTTCTATTTAGTATTGTATTCTTACCCTTAAAAAACAGAAACTGTAGCAATGGGTCATTAAAGAATTGGGTTTACTCATCTCAAGGTATTTTGAGCATACATTTTATACTACTGCTGTATTTTTGGAACAGTTACTCAGGCCCACAATGGTACAGGGATCAGCATATAAAGACTTCAAATCCCCCAAAGTATTCTTAAATTTTCTTTTGAACTATTATCCTAAATTTCCCTGTTCCCAATAACCAAAAGATGTGCTTAAGGGATTCTTTCAGATGAACATCAGCCTATTTTTAGAAAGACTATATAACAATGCTTATAAAAGCCATCTTCAGCATTAATTCCTAACTGAATGAACATGCTTTGCATGCTGTAATATTTGGTGCATAACGCCAGATTACCTCAGCAAGCGCTGCTGAACACTGGGTAATTGTTTAATTGCTAAATGTAAGGATGAGATTTACTTTTTTTTTTACTGCTTCCTGGACTACTTTTACCCATTATGTGCCAAAGGGACTCACAATGTGCATACGGATGCAAGGACTGTTGGTGGAATAAGGAGTTTCCTTGGCATGATTATACTGAGTAAATAAGTGGTTTTCACAGAGCTTGCTGAGCAGGCTTAGAGGAGGAAATGTGTGCAACTCTATACAATAGTTACAATAAGAAAACACACTAGAGCATTGAAAGGAATTAAACTGAGTCAGCTATGTGCATTTTCCGAGTTTATGTGTTTATATTCTTAATTTTGCCTTTTGTCTGAAGCACTCTAAAATGATTAAAGGGGGGCGGGCAGGAAGTCAATTTGACAGGAGATCTGTACACAGATTTTGTGTACAAAACCACTTCTCAATGTTTTCCTCCTGCAAGACTTCCTGCAGCTGCAACATGAGCCCTGCAGCTGCAATCCTGAGTCCGAGTTAACTGCACAGCTCATTGCACCACCAAGTAAAGCGTTCAAAGGTGAAAGGACAAGCACTAACACAGGGAAGCATTTCTCACAGTACACCTAAACACTGCATCCAAGTCTACTACAATTTTTAAAGCATTTTTTTACAACCAGGTACCTGATTCCAGTCTCAGCCACACACCTCAGCAGAAACGAGAGGCAATTCTTCATTCCCTCTGGCCTTTTATAAAAAAAGAGTTCAATGCGAGCTGGTATGTACACTCAGCTTGCATATTTCTAGAACCACATGGGTGAACTTTGCAAATAGTATTGCCACTTCCACATCTGGGTGGCTGAAATGTCAACTTATTTAAAAAAAAAAAAAAAAAAAGAAAACAGGTAATGACATATTCTCAGTTGGCATCCAATCATACATGACACAAGATGTGAATCTGTGAAAGGATAGACTGGAATTTAAAAATTCAAATCATGCTGTGGTTCAAAGAAGCAGACGAAGTCAAATACTGATGTGGACATTTGCTCCACCCACTTGAAGAAAAAATATTTTTCCACTTAAAATTGTCTCCTTTTCAGACAGCTCCAAAATCAGAGAAAATACCAGAGCCAGCAAAATCACTACTCTGTAATTTAAAGAAAAAAAGTTGCAGAAATTTTAGGTCTGAAAATAAAGTGTCTGTACTCATCCAATCTGGAGCTTGGGAATTCAAGAAGTTACCACAAAAAGAACACAAAAATGCAACTGTTCTGCTTGTCAGGACTGGCCCTCAATCAGATGGCGACCCGGCAGTTAAATGTGCCTTTTGTTTTAGACTTAGCATTAAGTCTTCATTTTTAACAGGTGATCTAAAAAAGCACCCTTGCTGGCTCAGTGTTATCATATGAGGTGGGGAGGGGGTCATGGTGTGTCTTTTTTCTTCCCTGTAAATACTTCCTGGCTAAAGGCTGCCTAAAGGACCAGAGCATCAGTATTTGTTATAGCAAAAACTTCTGTCTCATGGAGCAGAATCAAATCCCAAATACTATTTCACTGTGTGTTGGCAATTGCAGACTGAACAACATCAACACTTCTGTGCTCATCATCTGTGCTCATCATCTGTGCTTCCCTGGGACCTCCCCTCTCCTTGACCCAATTCAGATAAGGTTCTCCTGTTGTGTTCAAAGGCTCAAAACAAATTTGGAAATTTAGACTGAAAAAGTTGCTAACATTTGAACATCTATGGTGCCCACACTGGAACAAGGCTCCAACAGTTACTACTGCACCAGCTACACACCTCTCCAGGCTTTTCCAGCAACCAAAGGTGCAGTTTTTGTTCAAAGAATTTTTTCTTCAGAAAACGCACTTTATCAACTCATTCAGTCTAATAAAAGCACTTCTTGTATTACTCATATATGCTTGTGTAACAGCCTTCTTAAGCCTTAGGAATACAAGCTTTGGTCTTAGTCATTCAAGACAACGTTCTTCTGTCAAGTTCTGTTTCAAGCAGTAACAAAAACAACTAAAGGGCAAATTTTTTGAGAGCCAAAGAAGGCAACCCCTCCCACTTCCCTTGGTTTACTTGAGCATCACCTGCTTTATAATGCAGGCTGAAGGACATCAAAAGGAAACACACCCCACTATGTACACTTATCTTGAGGCTAGGGGTATATAAAATGAAAACAAAGCATGGCAGGAAATGATTTCCTCCTGCTTGTTTGGTAGGCAAGTCTCCTCCACCGCAGGAGCAGCAGGATCCATAAAAGAAAGGGCCCACAAAGAGTGACCTGCACCTTTTACAGGGATATCTCAAGCAGCATCCTCTCTCAGGCCACCTGCCATTATGTTATTAAGATCATATATGAACATGTATAAAAAAGATACAAGGCATCTTTTCACAGGCAATTTAAGAGACTCATCTTCATGAGTTCTGAATGCTGCTGCCTACCAAGTTTCACTTTCTTTAACACTCAGGACATTGCTACAATCTCAGACTTCCTGACAAAACTTTAGAGTCGGTGATTTCTACACCACAGTAACCCAGGAGGAAGTGGGCTGGGCTGGCCAAGAGCTCTCTCTAGAAAGCTTGGAGCATGCATGTTCTGATAGATAAATCAACTCTTTAGTCTTTCCAACAGATAAAACCCATCTGCACACTTTTTCCTTATTAACAAAATCTGAGCAGCTAGCGGGTTGGGATTTTCTTTTTACTCTAAGAACAACTTATGCAAGAGCAAGTCAATAAGCAGCAAACAAACAGGTCAGGCTGTATTCAAAAGACAATCTATCGTGCACCCACACAGAGACAGAAAAACTGACAGAGCCAATTGAGTTACAGTTAACATTTCCTTTATTTCATATAAGAATTCCTGAACTGAATGAAGAGTGATATTTTGGCCCATACTGCTAGACTAGATAAATTCTTTAAGTATGCGGTGCCACAAGTGTACACAGTACTATAATAGCAAAAAAAAAGACAGCCTGGGACAAGTTTCATTTTTATTATTAGCAGGAATTAAACGTTTCAGATAAGGATATTATGCATTTCTGAATTTGCCTGGAAAGTTAATTAAAACTATGAGAACATTTTAAAACAGTATAAAATTGCCTACAGATACTCATGATACTTTGGTAGGGGATGTGGAATAAAAACCTACATCATGTAAACATTCAGTTAACAGATTCTCTGCACTCTGAAACCTAAGTAACACACAAGAGAAGAATAATTACATAAGAAACTTAGTTTTCTACACAGAATGTGCTATCAAAGAACAAAAGTGAAGCTTAGAATTTTTTTCCATGTGAAAATAGAACCATTGTAACAAAACTGTATGGTCTGGTGGGTGATGCAGGTCATGTAAAATGTTAGAGGCTTTAGCAGAGGTTTACCAAGGAACAAGTCCAACTACTTGCAGTGTTCCACAAAAATGTACCCCTGACTGCTTACTGGTGCTTTCAAACAGGAAAAAAATAATCCACAGGCATACAGAAACAAACGCAGGAAACAACTGTCTGCTAAGTCACATGATGCAAGGTGGCACTATATATTAACTTATCCTTAAGCAATGTTTAGAAGAGAAAATGGTATTTGTAGGAAACTTGAATGAAAGGCTAGAAGCACAGTGATTTTGTTTAACAACCTGCAAGGTTAACTGCAACTGTTTTTTCTTTAGGTCAGTAGCTAGTTTAAAATAACGTGAATTCCCTTCTTCCTTTCTGTTCTTAGGATCAAAAAGTCAGTTATTTTTACCTTCAGTCAGAGTTTTAAGTTGCATACTGTAGGACACCTAGACTCCAGGGTTGATAAATGGAGCTGATGTACTTTGTGAGTTGCAAGCTGTGCATGTCTCACGGCTGCCTTCTCAAACACCTTACCTTTTAAGAGCTGTACATGTTTTCTCCATAGTGTATACATGCTAATATCCATTAAAAATGCAGATAAATGAAATCTGTCTCAAATCAGCAGTGGGAAAAAATATACTGTTTAATGTGCAGAAAAAGAGCATTAAGGCTTGCATTATTATAACTTGCATTGTTAGGCCTCGGAAACACAAGAATTTGTAGCTATAATGAGGAACTGAGCTTGTTCTGACACTGGGTGTTACAGAAGGAAGAAAGAATTCCCCTAAGGAAGATGTGATGAAATTAAAATAAAAGCACCTCTTCAAATCTTTCCCAGGCTTCTTTAAGCTGCCATCTGCTGGTCAGCTCAGACTTGAGGGTGTGATGAAAGACAGGCTGGCTAACTTAGAGAGTATTACATGTGCTTTATTTTGTCCCCTCTTAGGAAAAGATTACAGTTTCTTTGACAAAGTTCATAAGTAGTACCTACGGTCTGCACGATACTTTGACACTTATCTGCTGTCAACAAGTTCATCCAATTAATTAAGTCATTAATTAAGTCAGATAATAATCACAAAAATTGATTGAAAAGCTAAAGCAGACATGTTTCATGCAAACACACCAAGTGTGCTAATAATCCAGAAGTAATGGTAATGTAAAGTCTTTTTTATTTATTAAAAAAATACTGATTACACTCTTACTGGCACCTACTACATTATTGGAGGGTGGAGGGCCAAGGCAAAAAACAAAATTAAAATAAACCACCTTTATCTCTTCTCACAAATATCATGTGCTTTTGGATGCTCACACCAAGTCTTACATAGCCAATAAAAAGCTACTCCAAGCTTTTGCAGACTCCAAAGTGTTGAGTATCTTTTTCACATCTGGCCCTACCAGCTGCTCATTAAGAATTGTATTTCAACAAAATCGTATTTCACATGAGTAGTGGAAGAAATTACTACTTGTGTCAAGTGCCTAGAAGTAAAATTATTTTGTTTCAAAATTAAATGCAGGTATGAAATTCATTTATTCCTGTATAAACACTTTACTGCTTCTGCCTACCCATCTTAAAACAACTTCAAAGCCCAATTTTTTGAAGGGAGTGAACTTTTAATCTCTAATACATCACATCTATAAATCTATTTGTACAAGTCCACATTCCCACTCTTATCTCTCTCCCAAAGTAATTTATCAACTGGAAATTTAGCCTTGCCTGATTTTATAGTATTTCAAATAAACCCCATTTAAAAAATATCCCCCAATAACAACAAAAAGTGTTAAAAATATTTTTTAAAATGTCAAGTAAGATGCATCTTTCAAACAAGAAAGAACTGAGCACACCTTTCCTAGAATCTGGCTGTAAAGGACAGACATTTAAGGGGTGTGCAGCTAACAACAGTTCTTGACAAATAACAGTCACATCCAGGTTCCATTCTGGAACAAGCCACCCACAAAAAGTATGGGAGAAAAAGAAAGGAGAGGGGAAAAAGAAGACCAGAATCCTCATATATACACCTTATGGAGATGTATGTGCTTGTACAATACAGGGAATTTTTCCTGTACGTGTTAAGAGAGCACCAAAACCAACACTTAGAAGTATTACAGTGAACACAGAAATGTGAAAGTTAATCATTAAATCTTATTTAAAGTTGAAAAGAATTACACCCTATTCAATTAGCTGTGCAAGGCTTTCATCATTACCTGGCTGTGTTTATTTTTTAAAAACTCTCCCTTAATACCGGGAAAGTTTCTCTCCAGATGAATGCTCTCAGGACACACACATATTTAGCCATTTAGGCAAGTGCTAAATAAAAATACAAAAGGGGAAGAAGTTTTCAGAGCCACCCACACAATCCAGAATTTCTGTCTTTCCTTGTTTTGTAGAGTAGGTCAATATTAATTTCAGAAACAAATGCCTGATATTTTTATTTAAAGGCAAAATATATCTAATATAGGAAACAAACTGGGCCCAATCATTGGTCCAAGTTCAGGTCAATGTAGCTTTAACCAATCCAAGGATTTAGTCCATTAATCTACCTCCCCCTGCACCCAGTCCCCCAAAATCTGTTATTTAACAAGGTGTGTTTTCTCTTATGCTGTCTGGGACATTTTTTTGATATCTTAACCCTTTGAAAACAATTAATTCACTTCCTACTTTGTGTATCTGTGTTCTACGAGCAGTGGATGATGTTCATTTTCCTCACATCTTTTACTGTTTAGCAGTAGCTGAGTAAATTAGTGCTAAGTTTCAGAATTTCCATCTCAGCCATACGTAAGATACAACCATATCCTTTCTTACACGTGAACCATTATGTTACAACCCAAAATCCTACTAAAATGAGCCTTTTGTTACGAAAGAGTTCTGGATAATTCATTTTATAATCACAATCCCTAGAAAGAGAAGAATCTTTCTCCTGAGTGCACAATATTTAGTGATGCATATTTTGAGCCAAAAAAGACATTTTTTTCCCTAAACTAGTCTGGCTGAATAGATGGTCCCGAATAGAAACAGCCATTGCACAGCAAGTCCCATCAGTAAAGCCAATCCAGCAGAAGCTGGTAAGCAAAAAGATGGGAGTCTCTCAACTGAGGGAACAAAGCAAGTATTACTTTACTTGCCTGCTGCTATGGACATTATTTCCTGTGGGACTTCCTTTGCTTGTTTTATTGGAGTACAGGAGGCAGTACTGATTGGGGTTTTTTTAGTTAAAATGTTTTTCCAGTTACAGTTAAGATATACAGCCATTAACATGCAATCTTTTTTCCCTACCCAAGGGTAAAGTGTTTACTGAACATTGCCTAGATACTTTAACTGCATTCATTACAGCACCTCATGCATTTGTTAGGGGAGATGAAAGTCTCTAGGAGAGCTGGAAGCCCTACTCCCTTGTTAGCAGGCAAGTATTTTCTCTACAGCTTTTGTAACACAAACTGGGTGAAGCTGTTTGTCTATGGATATTTTACTAAATCCTACCAACTACAGATCCAAACCCACCTGCAAAACAGCATGCATGCTTCACCCTCATGCTGCCACTCTTTGGCTGATTGATTTTAACAGCGTAGATGACTTGGAGAATGGTTTAATGGATTGTATGAATACACTCCCGGTACATACATTTCATTTATTGTATGTCAACTGAGAAGAATTACAGTTCCAAATATGCAGAGCTAGGACTATGATTAGCAAGTATCAAAAAGATACATTCTTCACTGCCTGTTTAACTCTACTGGGGATGGAGCTATTTGCATCACAGAGAAATAGCACTAAAACAGCCTGAAAACTAATCTGAATTAAAAGGGGCTCTGCTCAGAAGACTGTCCAGTTCTAGATCAAACAAAGGATTAGGAAATTTGCTTTGATATAAAAGCTATGGCAACATGACAATATTGAGTTACATAATGTAACTAATGTAGTACACTTACATAAAAGTCTGTAGAAGAAAATACAGAACACACTGGCATTTTACTTTGCCTCTAATAGAAGGTTACAATTCTAAAACGTTGTTGGTAAATACATTAAAAACCACAATAATATCTCGACGTCCCCAAATCAGACGTTCGTGTTACAATAAATGAATTTGCAATGCACACGTTAACAGGTTTCACAGAGGCCAAAACTGTAACTTGTCTAGAGCACCAACGTTAGAGAATTCGCCTTTGATTTTTGCTTTTTTTAAAACAAGATTCACACCTGATAATTTCTGTAATTAAATGGCTGTGTGCAAACACCACTTTTTTTTTACCTCATTCTCAGTTAAGGAAGCTGAAGGAGATGAACTCTTGCTAAAAACAAGAGTTGAAGATTCTGCTGCTGAAGCCCGATTTCGCTTCTTCAGAGGTTTACATGCATCAGACAGATTTTTCGTTGCTGTAAAATAATTTTGGTTTACAAAGTGAAGTTTGGAAATTTAAAATGTCATCTCTCTGAAGGCATTTAAAATATTCCTTCAGATACAGGAAGGAATTATTTAGGTAGGTCTTCTGGGTACCTACATAGGACTGAGTGAACATGAAGTTTCTGAAGCCATGTGTTTTGGCTTGATTTTAGAAATAAAGAGGTTTCCATTAATCAAATAAGTGCTAAGAAAGGTTTTCCCAATTTTTTATCATCTCATTTCTATGAAAGTAAAAATATCTTGTGACTTAAGACCTCTTTAAAGCAGAGGTAACAGTTACATCAGAAGGCCTACGTGATCTCATCACAATCTGAGTACCACTAGCACTTTGTTAAGGGAAAATTTAAATACAGGAGCCAAGTACCACACATTAGCTATGGCACATCCCCACTCCTACAGCGTGCAGAACTTGCTGAAGCTCGCTGGTCTTTGGCATATCATTGTAACATCTAAAGAGACATGCTCTGACAGAAGTTACCTTAAACTTAAGTATCATTAACAAGTCTGACTTTGGTGTTTCGGTCCAAGGTTCTATAGAATTCCCTCTCATGCTCCACGCTGCCTCCCATCACGCATCGCTGCCTCCCATCACGCATCGCTTGGAAGGACTAAAACCCCGAAGTGCCTGATGACACCGCTGGTCACTGCACTTGTTTTACGGGGCCAGTGCAGCAGGCAGACCGGAGTAGCGGGGTCTGCTCCCTGCTCGGGGCACCAGCTTTAATCTGGTGCCATCACACGGGGAACTTGTGAACTGCTGCTCTCAACCAGCAAAGCACAGTTTCAGTCCAGGATGGAGCTGCAGGAGGGCAGTGAAGAACAGGGCTCCCCCCCAGCTGTGGCACAGTGCCTGCAACTGCTCACCGAGTCAGCAGAATTTAGCCGGCTGCCTCAGACAACGTGGGCACTTTAAAATTATTTAATTGAAAAAGTTACATTAAAACTTATTCTGACCACATTACCTGACTGGTTCTTTTGTGAAGAGGAGGTTTCTGTGACCTTAGAAGAGTTTGTTTTTGCTGTTTTGTCATTGCTTGTCTCCCTCTGTCACAAAAAAAAATATGAAAAAATAAAAAAACTCCTAATTTATGAGTGGTTGGATACAACTGGCAATTAGTTCTGGATTTATGTTATCCAAAAGAAAGTGTCTTTACAAATATCTGAATGGTACTGTAGTTAAACTAGCCCCACTTATGTGCATTTTAAAACTCATTTACAGCACAGGGTACAAACCCATAAACAAATGAGAAATATTAAACAACACAGTATTTCAGCATCCCACTTATCCATCCCAAATTCAGCATATCAAAAGGGGGAGTGCTAAATGAACACGAAACTTGTAAATTATCCTTACTACTCTTTATATAAACTGGTCAAATTAAAACCTTTAATTATTAAAGGTAAACTGCAGAATTAGTATATAAATTTGAGAGTAAACCCTGTGCAGAACTCTAAGTCTCAGAGAGGCTTGCTTTCAATTCCACAACTTATAGCAGTGCCATTTCTTAAATTACTATGGTTAAGATTGTTTCAGCATTTCCAACATAAAACCACTATTTTCAAGGGAGAATAAACAGCACCTAAATTTGCTCCAGATTGAGAATTCATGATTAAAAGTTCAGGCCAAAACCTGGGGAAGTTTTTGTCAAATCTTTGTCAAAATTAAGACATTGTTCCTTACACATGTCATTATTTTTTTCCATTTCTTATGTTACAAATTCAATCAAGTTCCTAAAACTGTAGCCTTGTATGCTTAACCCTGACACATGCTCACCTGATCAATAAGCACCACTCTGCTCAAGAGAGGGCTTTACACACATTTCCAATGCTTTACATGCTTTTTCACAGTCTTCATCTAACAGTCAGTTTTACCAAAGATGTGCAGGTGAACATCTCAAAGGCCAGAGAACTGACGTCCTTTGCAAAAATAAACATGAATGGCTACTGTACCACAGATGTGCCATGCTGTGCTCTGCCCGAGCTCCAAACACAATAAGCTGCCCTACCACCAGTGACACAGCAGGCTCCCAGTACGGGTTTCCTAAGAGCACTGTTACACTTCCGGGTAAAAATTAAAGGAAAGAGGGCGTCAAGAGGAAGGTGCCCAGTGACAAGACAAGGAGTAATGGCCACAAACTAAAACACATGAAGGGTCACCTCAACATGAGGAAGATTTCTTCACTTTGAGGTGGCAGAGCATTGGAACAGTTGCCCACAGAGGTCATGGAGTCTCCATCTCTGGAGACATTCCAAACGCCCCTGGACACACTCCTGTGTAACCTGCTCTAGATGACCCTGCCTTGGCAGGGGGATTGGACTGGATGATTTCCAGAGGCCACTTCCAATCCTAAGGATTCTGTGATTCTGTGAAAATGTACAGTGTAGTTCATTCTTAAATTTAAAGCACACTTTACAGAACCCCCATTTTGTTAATGTGCATTTTACATACATCATCAAAGCAACAATGAACAAATTAGTTTACAGATTAGCTTTTAAAAACTTCCATATGGTTACTTATGACTTAGGTACTTTATGTAAAAACATTCTGATTTTGTAAATAAGAATTAAGGACAAAGGGAGAGTATAACCCACAACTCTTGTGCAAGAAGTAAAACGTCATGAAATTAAAGCTCCTCCTATCCAAAATGATTGTAACTAAAGCCTGCAGGTAAACTGGGAATAGCAAAAAGAAGGTGTATAGTTAGTGTTTGTTTTTTTGAATAATTACATAGGAATTTTCACTGTCATTCACTCGATGTTCTACTAACTAAGCAGCAGCACATACAGCTGGAAGTGCCTTGGGCTTGTGAAGGCAGGAAAAAGACTAAGAGATAATTCCTCAAACAAACTGCAAACCACATCTCACTTTTCTGTGCAGCACAAACCCTGCCATATGCATTGAGAGTTTCCGAACTACCTGATACTTACACACATCAGACCCCTTGTAAGCAGTTCTGATAAACTGACCGGAGAGAGAACAACACTTTTAAAATGCACATTACAAAGTCAGCGTCCTTAGTGCTATGTATCTTACAGGAATCATTCACCTCATCTAGTTATTTATTTTCCTGCTGATATATTCACATGTGTGTCACAGCACCAAAGACAGCAGAACCTTCCATGCATGAACGATACTGCAACCACCTTTCACCCTACTTGTGAGAATGTAGCCTAATTGTAGTGTACAAATGCTCCTGGGACAGGAAAGTAACTTTAGAACAGTCAAAACAAGGACTTTATAGCAGGAATTAATTCTATTAAGTAAACTTCACTATTCCACGGATCTAGTGTATTATAGCGTACTCAAATTGATTAGACAAGTTTAAAAAGGTTGGTAAAACTGCTCCTAGAAAATCACACGAATATGCAACCACTAACCCATTACAGCAAGAAGCGCAAAAACCAGTTTTGGCCCTTCTTTCTGCAAAGGTAACAACATTAAGAATTGTATCTGCCCCTTGCTAATCAGCTTGTTAAGCCTGTCTATCTGAAGTTATATTTAATTTTTTATATTAAACTCTAAGACGTCTTAATATCTACAATATCAACAGAAGTAGCAAAATAATCAGCCTACCAAACAAACTGACACCTACAAATAAGACCTCCATAACTCATTTAGAAAATAAATCTACTACCTTTCCTTCTATTAGCTTGTTTCATTTGACTGCTGTAGCACTGAAGTTCTGAGATTAGGTCTGTGGTACTCACACTACAGTATGATACTGCAATAACACATCTGACCTCGTGTGTAAGCAAAGCTTTCCACACAAGTAAAACTCATGAAGTTCACTGCTCCACATACGTGACTAAATAAACCTATGCCTAAGTCTCCACGAGATCTGTGCTGTGTCCACAAACATAGTGACCTATGTAAGGAACGTTCCCATTCTCACAAGCAAGCTAACCAGAACAGGGGCCTGTGATTTGTGATAATTATACTTTTACTGCATAAATATAAATTTACTGCAGTTTCCTAACCCAAGAAATGGGTCAGCATGCCACTCTAAAATGTCCTACAGCCTTCCAGTTCGTGAAAAGTAGTTTTTCTGTATTGCTTTACTTGCTTTCCTCTCTTCTGACTTTTGTCTAAGTAACTCTTGACTAAAGGCTTTTTTTTTACATTCTAGTAAAACTAACTCCAAATCAGAAGGAAAGAAAAAGAACTACAAACAATAACAACACAGAGAGGTCAAGCCTCCCTCTGCACATTCCTCTGGGAAAACAGTTTACACAGAAAGTGCAACTTGTCATACTTCCATCCTCAAAACCAAAGGAAAAAATCCCACAGTGGTAAACTTACATGTATCTCTGAATATTGACAACAGTTTGGTATGATATATGGACATTTCTTTTTTAATCCTGAAAATGGAAATGCTGACAAACTTAACTACAGCAATGTGATTGGTGCTGCTATAAATTAACCCCAACAAACCAATGACATAATTACCTTCCGATTATTCTGTTTATCCATCCTGAGTCTTTTCCTAGGTGCTTCCTGAACTTCAAAATCTTCTGTAGGCTCCTTTGTCCTCTTTTTTTGGTTTCTTTTATTTCCATGTAAATTACCTTGGGATGGGGGATGGGGGAAACTTACATGAAAAATAATCTAAAACCCACTTTGAAATTATTTTGAACTGATCTAGTTATTTAAGGTACTTTTCTTTCAGTCATTATTTTTTTAAAAAATGGCTAAACATTAACACAGTTTGATGACCTCTTAATGTTTTGGGTCTGGTTTCTAGTGCTGAAGACTAATTCTAGAACACATCCAAATCTACTGCTCCATACTCAAGTTACTTTACACAGATGAGTCTATCTGTACAAGCACTAGTTTAAGATCTGAATGTTACTGCCCAACATTTATTTCGTATCATCAGACTGCATGTAATTCATCTATACAGCTTTTAACTCTCCTGTCACTTTGTAACAGTCTTATCATTAAAATTGATTTCTAAGTCTCCTCTTTAAGCCTACTTTGAGTTCTCCGAACGATACAGATGAAGATACTGGTGACATCTATTATGGGGCCTCTGAAAAAGACAAGATATCACCAACTGTACAGATCAATTCTCTTTCTGGCATGGCAATTCCAGACTCTAACAAGCTGACTGTATTTTACAGGAGACCATCCGATCCCTTCCCTTTATGAACCAGAACCCTATGAACAGAACCACCTTGGCCATTTTAGACCACAAAGTTATTCATGTATTTTTGTTCACTGTAAAGTTTAAGCAGCTGCTAAATGCAAAAGGTCAGTGAGTAATCTACATACCCCTGCCACAGGTTCCACTATTGTTTGCACCTCAAAAAGACAGATGAGGGTTTGGGAAGTGGTCTGTTTCATCAAGATGAAATGACAACATAATTACACTCTCCAGTACTCTCTAGTTTATGAAGCTACAGAGTATTATTAGTATGAAAATTGAAAGCTCCAGGGGCACAAAAATGTTAACTGAAAATTGCCCTACAGCTACAAGCATTCTATTCCAGTGGGAACAAATATCTGTAAATATTAAAAATATAGGAACTTGAAAATATGTATCATTATCAAATTAATGTTCTTATCTAAACAATCTAGGACATATTCTATAATCAGACTGAATCCACAACGCAGACTGAGATGGCTCCAGGAGAACCTGCTACTTACAAAAAGCCAGCAAAAGAAATCTCACAATATTCTTCCAAGTTTAAGGTAAGAGGATTTGAGATGGGGAACAATTGAACTGACATATTTTCATCTGTAGATAACTATAAATGTACACAATATATGTACTAGAAACACCTGGTACAGGTACAATTTCAATTACATTTCTTGCAATATGACACTGAGGAAGGTGAACAAAATTCAGCACTACAGTGTTAAGATATTTAATTTGGGATCCATTAAAGTTCTAACGTCAAGGAAGACAACATCTGAGATAAAATAAAGAGATTATGATACGTGGGCGATTACATAAAAAAATACACTCAATAGCTACTTATAATGATGAGCTATTTGCACACAACACAAATTTCAATTACTTCTGGATCTTGATCTCCTTTTAGGTGAGTCTTGAAACACTTTACGTTTGGCCTCTCCAATATTCTTCAATGATGAACCTTGAGAGATACAGAATGTGTTTTTTTTTTAAACTGATATCCAAATATTTAACACTTAAAATTTAAAGTTAAAAACTTCTCAATTTTCCACATAATGATGTCATTTCACACACACACACAGTTAACAAAACTGACTGCCATTTTTATACAAGTTTTTCCAAGTCTCACAAACTTTCAAACACTCCCTCTCATTCTTGTCATTGCCCAAAGCAGCACCTGTTGGCTTCTGATACTTCCATAGTAAGTCTTCTTACAGTGCTGTAAAGCTATTTAAATTTGAAAAATATAGCTAGTTAAATTTGATAAAGTTCATGCAAATGGCAAACTATCTTCTTCCTCCTCCTTTTTCAAATAAGTGACTCCAACCCCCCTCAAGTATTTTGCAAAACAATCAAGAATATTCATGAAAAACAAACACTAGAAAACAGCAACAAAAAATAAAAGAAGAAAAAAAATAAAGTATTTGCAATCTTGTACAAAGTCCTAAAAACTTTGAGTAGTACAATAAAATGCCAAATGGATGAAGGCTTCAGAATAGAGTTTGGAACAGCTCTTCCTGAGTTGATGATGATGTGAAGTAATACACTTTAGGTATATATGAAGGAAAGGTGTAGCACTGATTAAATTTTTAAAACCATTTCTAACTGTTCTATAAAAACAACATCTCAAATTTTACTAGCAGTCACACTTCATCTTCCCTTCCCACCATCCACTCGTAACAAGCAGTGGATGCAATGGCAGCTGCTTATGGGCAGAAGAAGAATGAGAAATCAGCAATGTCTAAACAGCAGAAGGTTTACATATAACAATTTTTCAGAACAATGAGCAAGAAATGTAGACTTCATGGGTTGCGTTTATTGTAACCATTGGCATTCCTTTGCTATTGGCACAAACACCAAGAATTAAAACTGGAAAACAGTGAAAGCTGTTTTCCCTACAGGGTCTCAAATATGTGCTTAGTTTAACGCCACTATGTATATCAAATTTAGTTAGAGTACACTAGCACAGTTTTACGTTTACCAGAGTCTTCTTCAGATTTGGGAGAGGTCACTATGGCAAACTTTGTGTTATAGCGAGCTTTCTGTTTTTCACTAAGCATGTTCCACTGCGATTCGAGCAGCTCTTCAATCTCCTCACTTGAAGCATCTGGATGTTCAGCAACCACCTATACATGCAGAAATAGGGTTGAATTAAAAAAAACGTGACCATTGGAAAGAATGGTATACATACTTCCATCACTTTGGAAAACTGGATACAAACAAGTTATCTAACATTCCTGCTGTGGACAAAACTAGAATAAAACCTTCTGTATCCAGTTTTGATTTGAATAACCACTTCTCTCTCTGTGTCTTAAAAAAAAAAAATCCACTAGCTTTTTCTGAAGTATTAAGACTAATTTTGGAAGAATCTATTTGCCTTTTAACATTCAAAAAACAGAGTAAGTGGAGTAAGTATAAATCTTGTCTTGTGGTCATTCAAAAAATGCGTATTGTTTCTCAGTGAAGTTTAAATATATATCCACAAATGACAGGCAAGCAACACTTGCCTAGAAAGAAATCCATCAGTTCATAGCAAAACTCATAAATCAGAGAACTCAGTACACCTATCTCAGCAGAGAGATTTACACAAGTTAGCATCTGATGCAACATTTTCCTGTACTGATTCATCATTTTTGTATTATGCATATGAACACCAGGAACTCACAAGCTGTGCATCTTTTTTAATGTTATAAGCAGGACACATAATATCCATCGACATGGAGTTTAATAGAGTTTCTAGACACTTATTCAACATAAAAAAAATTCAGTATTAAAAATTAAAAAAAAAATCGTCCCAAACTCCTTCAGTACACCCCTACTTCTACTTACGGAAAATCAGAATTGATTAATCACAGAAGTCAAAAAACTCTACTCTTGTACAGAAATTAAACAGTACCTTTAAAAACAATCCTTCTGATCTCGTTACCCAGCATTCTCCAAAATCCTATCTGAGTGATGAAACTGATACCCCAAAAACATAGAGCAAATAAAAACTAGGTCAAGAAAGCCAATCATTCGAAGAGTAACACCATTCAACAGAACAGAAATACAATTTTTCTGATAAGATGAAATGATTAAACCTAATTACTTAAGAATTTAGGGTCTTAAAACTACATTTCCTGTTATCAAACAGGATGCAAGTGTGACTGATACTTCTCCAGATGTTAAAATAGTTGCAGTACCTTCCTTCCACTGGAATTAGCCATTGTCCAGTATGGAAATCCATGCTTTAATTTTTACCTACTAGAGAGAGTACTAAGAATTATCTTGCTTCCATCTAGCATAATCAATCTGCATAAGGAACTACCTCTGGAAGCCTCTCCTCAAAGTTTTATTAAAATCCAACAACTGGATTCACATTATTGAAAGAGATGAATATAAAGCCACAAAATACCCCCTTCCACAAATCTCACTTCTTCAGGAAATGAAATCAGCATCAATTCTGACTGTTGTCACAAATGTACAGGTCCTTGTGCTCAATGAGGGCACAGAGCTATTTAATTTTCCAAGAAATAACTAGATTTACTCAGACAAATGAGATACAAATCAACATTACCTTCAGTCTCAACAAAATAAGAATAAAAATAACTTTCTATTGACTAGGAGCACTGTAAGATGACAAGGAATGAATGACACTCAGAATTCTTAATGGTGAGGGGATCCTTGCAAATAAGGTTTCCAAGGAAAATGCTCAGTAGTCTTCTCCAAAGCCTCCATGTTAGTGAAATTATTCCTTAATTTTCCTTACAACAGACTCAGGGCCCAAATCAACCAATGTAAACTGTGTAGCTGTCTGCCTCTCACTTGAACGATACCTTTATCTCCAGATAGACACTCTCTTCCAATGCTTACTGGGCTTTTATTTTTCACAGGGGAAGCACGTTAGAATGCCAATAGTACAGAACACATCTTTACTCCTTTGGTAACAGCACAAAATACTTAATGCGTCACTACAACCACGAAAGCGCTCCAAGCTTTCAGCACCTCCCTCAGAGATGTGGGAAGTGTGCCTCTTAAATTATTAAAAACATTCTCCAGCAGTTAAATAATAATAAAAGCAAACTGATGTATGAATCTTACTACCACACAAAGCCAGACTCCAAGCAAGACACAGCAGAAATGGCTCTACTTTCAAGAGCGCTCGAGATTATTAGAGGCCCCAAAGAGAAGTCTTCAGTCACACCCTTCACTTCCATCCCTTCCCAAGACTGGGGACAGAGAGCCTCTACTGGGTCTGTAATTTTCCTTCTTTTCTAAGTTTCTATATGCAAATACTACAACAGCCACACACTAAATTCTCCAATGCCACCAATACAAGTAGCTCAAACCAGGTTTAGTTTTTAGCCAACATTATCACTCTTTCTAAAACATCAGAACATCTACAACACAGCAAAACAAACTCTTGGTGAAAGCCATGCAAGTTGAACCAGATAAGCCTAGAGGAAGGGAACACTCCAAATACTAGATTGGGTACTATCTCTACCTTCCTCCAATGGCACAAACCTGTCATTTTAAAAGCGACATGAAAGCAAAAAGCGTAAATATCTAAATTGGTATTTCCTCACTTTGCCACTCAAATTCCAATGAAGAGAAAGGAAAGACAGGTTCTTCTGCCCTGATGATCAGTTATGAGGTATCTGCAGCTTTCACAACCTAGTTCTGTACAACCCACAGAAGTGTTTCTGTACCTGTTAGAATGGATCACACATTCAGGCAGATTCAGGTTTTCATGATGGATCTTATTAAAAGGCATTCTAGGCAGAAATAGTAGGATGACCTCTAAATATACGTAATATTTTTAAACTTACTTCCTTCTACTTAAGCTTTGTGCAACATTAGCCACTATCATCAGTGTGAATTTCAAGTTTAAGCAAGCTTTTCAATTTACGGAAATGACACCAAAGACAAAGAACTTCCTCAATTTCATACATTCTAATAGTTTTCATATTTTCCATCTATTAATTTGAGAATTACAGTATAACCACAGTAGGGAACATAGCCTGATAACTGGCACAGAAAACAGAAATATTGGAGACTCAGTATGTCTCTTCTTTGCAAGGTATGTTTGGCTAAGAGTCCATAAAGCCAGCTATCATAATCTCATTTCTTCCAGAGAAGCAATTTTATGTCCCTCAATATTGCACAAGACTTCGTGCTACATACATTGAAGGCCAAGGAAAATCCCTCCTGCAATGTCACTTAGAGAAGAACTGTATATAGAATTCATGTGTCTCCAACATGAGACAGATGATTTATCCATACAGCTTTTCATAATTAATATGTCAAAATCTGTATTTAATGGTCTGGCTACAAAACCATTTCCTTTCCAGAGTCAGCAAACAACAATGCCAATGGTTTTCTCAATTTAACCAAAGCCACTAAAAGGTTTATGTAACACTGTGCTCATTTTCATTCTCAATATTAGCTTAAGTTGCAATAATCTAGTAAGATCCCAAGTTGAACCACAACTAATTGACTTCCATACAATGGAATCTGCTTTTCAATATTTCTTTATGAAGTTTATATCTATTAATTTTTTTCTAATACAAATACGCTATAACAAAGTCAACCATTCAGTAGCTAGAGTATGACAAAGTCACCACTAATTTCCTGATCCTTCTGTGAGAAATACGTAATAGTAAAAGAAAACATAAGAAATCACACTAGCTTCAGATCATAGAATAGTACTGCAAATGGAGCAGAAGGTTGTAAGGAGAAAAGTGATGGTCACGATTTTAGTAACGAGCTACACCAGCAGTACTGCTCTTACGCTCTTAACAGTCTTCCTAAAAATGTTGATACTAAGGTATTTATTTATTCTACCTTGTATTGGAATGTAAGTGCCTCAAGAGGAGCTAGCTTCTGTCTCAGCAGATTGCACACACTGACAGTGATTTTTCACAAGCTTTGGTAAGCAGCTCCTTTTGAAGCTCAGCAAAAGGTTCTTGGTTAGTAAATGAGGTTCTGGGGTGTTCAAAGACAAGGGAACACCCAGAAGGAATTGAGCCATGTCCTCAGAAAGGATGTAAAAGTTATCTACAAGCAGATTGCCAAAAACAGCATAACCTTTGTTACATTTTCCTGAGCACATATGTATGTGTATCTAATACATTGTACATACATTAAATACAAAATATGGCTAATACAAAGGACTATTTGTTTATGTGGGAAGAGACTAAGACAACTTGTGCTTGAAGTACAAAGGCAGTATCAGCATCTTGTTTATATTGCTCACCTACATTTCCTTCTTTATTTCTGTCTAGAATAAGATTTGATGCAGGCATACTTCATCAAACCCAGAATATTATGGATTGTGCAGTAATAACTAATTTTCGTTTACTAAAGTAAAGAAGTTTCTTCAAGCACAGAAATGAGAAGAGGCAATCAACAATAGTAACAGCTAAAAGAGACTAACCTCATCTCTGTGCTTCTGACAAAAGACCAAAAACTGAGATACTGCATCGCCCTTTCTGCTTCGTGGAGTAGACGCTGGAGTTTTCTTTCTATTGAGAGGGGAGCCTATCCCTCTTTTGGATTCTGCCTGTTCAGATGACTTTTGAGGAGTAGTATTCTTATCCTCCAACTGACTGCTCTCTTGCATATCGTCAGCAGCAGACAGTTTTGATGTCCTTCTCCTCCTCTTGCTAGGAATGCCAGACTCCTTCATCGATTTCAGATTTGGAGTGGTTTCTTCATTTGAGTAGGACGACTCATCCATCTCCTCCAACGGTTCCACAGCAATGCCAACCTCCTTCGCCACTCGAGGATTAAGATGAGGTCTGTCCCTGACATAGATGAAGGTGTACTTGGCCTTGCGCTCCTCCACGGTCATGCCCACTGCTTCACTGGCTTGCTTCACACCCATCTCCCACTGTGGCCGCAGCTTCCCTGACACAGGCTTTAGCATCTGCAGGAGGAGAGAACAGAGTGAGGAACCTGCCCACTTTTGACTTCAGAATGCCAACATTAACACAGAACAATTTCAAGGGACTAAGCGTCACACAGATCCGTAATTCAGAGTTCAAATGGAGCTGTAGTTGACAGTACTGACACTGTGCATGAATCCATGACAAAACAGAAGAGTACTAACTTTTACTGAGTAACAAACAGTGGTAAATCAGCCTATCCTTTGCATCTGCAAATGAAATGTAGGACTGCAAGCTCCTGTAAAACAAGCTGTCTTTAAGCTTTCTAAAACATCTATTTGTATCTGTTATATCTGTACACCTGTAACACTAAAATAAAAAGCTGCAAATCTTGTCTGATTTGGTAACCTCTTACCTTTACTTTCTCTGATTTAGTGAGGGCTTGTCTTGCACTCTCTTGGCATAATTGTTCAAACTGGTCTTTTTCTTTGAAGGGCACCAGGCTCTTCTCAAATATCCAGGCTCGCTCCGGGGCATCTCCAAAAAACTGAACATGGTATTGACGGAAATTCTTTTTCTGTCCTGAAAATTAAAAACATGCATGAAGATACACCTCTGGTAGTTCTCTGCACTTTCAGACTTGAAGTCTGTAAGCTGCTATAGTTGCCATATCAAAAGCACAATAAAACTGGATAACCTTTTAAAAACCCACTTAACCAGCCTGAAAGTCTCTGAGATATAATCTATGGAGTCTGACCCAAAAGCCCAATAGCTGAATTCCCAGCAAGAACACGCTTGGCTAAATTAACTCGAGGTCACAATCACCTGTCAGACTTCCATGTATATTAACTTACACATAGGTCTGGATGTTTCTCAATGCACTGTGCATTCCTTTCTCAATGAACACTGAGAAAGGTCCACAGCTTGGAGAGCTTGTGCACTCAGCCTCCTCTCTGAGTCTCCTAAATGTTAATATTCTTGATCAGGGACACATACTTCAGCTAGTTTTAACCCTTGCAATAACAACTTCATGTTAACCAAGATTTTTCAGGAATCAAAGAAATCAATAAAGATTTGGCTGGCAGAAGGGAGAAGGAAAGGATAAGAGAACAATTTTGAAACCTAAATAAGAAACATTTATTCTTCCAAAAATAAAAATATTCCTTTTTCTCTAGAAAAACATGAGAAATATTGTCTCACTGTGGTAACTACACAGGCATACAACCTTCCCCTTCCAAAGGTCTCAGCTATTCTACAGAGAAGGGGAAAGACACCACATTCAAAGTTCAAAGAGTTCACAGTTAACAATGACTTTCTAAAAGGCAGAGGTAAGAGATCACACTTAAGATGTCCTCTAACACCTTGTTCATTAGAACTTGTAGATTTGCTAAGTGTTACAGTTAGGGTCTCGTTTAAAAATAGAAAAAGTTTTAACTGTGATGACCTGTACTTCTGTGCTTGCACAATCAACCCTGCTAGATCAGTTATGCACTCTACTGTATCTGTGGTTCCTCCAGAGTCACCACAGCAGTATGTCCAACACATGGACTGGACAGCAGAGAAACTCGGGTAAGGATGGACACCCAGCAGGTACAAATAACAGCCAAAATTCTCTCTTACAGGTATCTTCAAACTAGGTCTAGATTCCACTAGGTTATGCATACACTGCATGTCCTCAGGCTTAATCAGCAAATACATCGAGTTGACTGCTTCATGCACTATTTTGAGGGTTTCTAGACTTGAAAAGAATTTTCTTTTCATGGTAATGCAGCCAATGGTTATTTTAATAGGGGCTTAATCTTGTTGTAAAATGTGTCATCTCTGGAAAGGTAATATGAAATCAACCTAATTAATGGTGTGGGCAAAAATTTTAATACATATATATATGTAATGGTTTATAACAATTACAAATACACACATATATATAAAAACATATATTAAGAACAATAATGACTCATCTGAGAACAGATATGAGAATCTAGAGGAATAGCATAGGGGAAGTCTTGGGATTGTAAACATCACACATCCAAGCAGTAGTCAAATGTGTATTCCAGTGTTGCATGATCAGAAACAATTCTCTTGCACAGTAATTACTTTGTCCTCATCAAGAAAATGTCATTTAAGTACGGACTACAGAGCTCTGACAACTTAATCTGTCCATGATGAAATAAGGGGTCATGTTTGTATTTTACCAGGATGCCACAGATTACATTTACAACCCCCTGTAAAGATGTGCCAACAGCCCATGGCCAAGCAGACAGACGTTGTTCCTTTTGCACTGCAATGCTGGACAGCTGTAACTGCCTCATTAAGGAGGCGAAATAATAGTGCTTACCACTAGAGTCACTGAACCTAGTGAGGAATCTTCAGCTATCCTCTGAGAGCTGAATTGTACCAATGCTCCTGGATAAACTAATGGCATTCATTGACAGTTGTTACACAGGGAAACATAATTTTTGTCGCACAGAATCCTGAAACAACTAGTTGTTGGCAGTTTGGGAGAGTGTTCTGGGAAACCACCACTTCCCTGGTGCTTCTCTGTATCTGAGCATCTGTGGTTGACCACAGCAAGAGACAGGATATTCAGTGAGATGGAACTTTAGTCTGACTCAGTACAGGCTTACATAAAAGCGTACTTCCCACAAGTTGAAAGTTATTAATTTTTAACAAGCCTAATCAGCTGGAATGATCAAATCAAGTATCAACATCCAGAAATTCAGACCGCTTATAAACACTTGATCCTAGGCCTAGAAATGAGAAATAGAGACATAGCTCAGTATTTCTACAACTCCCTGATAAAAGAACTTCTCTGTTTGCAAGAGGAGACTTTTGATAGTGCCTCAATCATAAACAGTAGGTGGAAGGTAAGACTGGAAAAACCTACTGATGGAAATGTATACATCAGAGTGCATTTATGAGTTAGGATGGCTGCCCAGACCCAGACTCTCAAGGAAAAGGCAGGCCCAAGACAATTACAGAGCAAATATGAGAAATAACCATCATCCACATTACTTCAAAGAGAGGGAAATGAATATTACAAAGTACATGGGCCCTTCTTTCTGTCCGTGCTCCACAGGCTGCATTCAGACATTTGGTATTGGGTTTTGCTGGGTCTGTTTCTGTAGTCTCTCACAAAGAGCTACCACAGAGATTCCTGATAATGAAACATAACCCTGCTCCTTTCAAGGGACAGAGTAATTGTCAGGAACAAATAACCAGCTCTACTACTCTGAAAATCCAGCTCTTTATGTCATAATAGACCTAATAATCCAAAGAATAAAAATGACAGAGACTGCCTGATCCAAACTCTGAAAGACTGCTATAAGGAAAATTTGTCTGAGGAGTCTATAATAACTATTCTAGCAATTGTATTATAAATGCTCGAATGGGTTCTCAAGAAGCCATTTAGTTTTCTACCAATGTTGAATCCAGCTATAATTCTAGAGATATTCATTCAATTTGTTCTTAAAAACTTCCTATGAATGAGATCAGACCATTGCTCTGGGCAATCCAGCCCAATGCTTCACTACCTTCAGCCCTTTCAACTCTTTCTTAATGTGTTGTCCCAATATTTATTGCTACTAAGTCTGTAAAGTTTTGGGTATCAGAACAGAGAACAAAGGTGCAAATGAGATTAAGAAATTGTACAGATTCATACCTAAAAATTTCATTAACACTTGGTAGTTCCCGCATTTAAAATCAACCAGTATTGTCTGTAGATAACAGTACTGACTCTGTGAATCAGAGAAAATTTAGCTGCCTGAACTATGGATTGCTTTTAGTAAAGCATAATTATCACCAGCATTTAATTCTCATCAGCTTTAATAAAATTTTTCGTCTGTATCAATTCTCCAAGCAGCTCCACAAAACCCATGGAAAACAGAATCAGGTTTGTTTTTTGTTTTTATTTTTAACAAGACTCCACACAGTTTTACAGATCACAATTTTGGTATCTTTTGGAGAACACTGAGTTAAAAGACACACTGGTAGTAGGCTCAAGAATAACATTTACATTATTTTCACATTCCTGTTGACAACAAGTTGCTGATCAGCTGAATAGAGGAAGAACAGAATTTTTCCAAAGCAATCATTACGTTTATCTGGAGAAACATGAATGTTTGTAGCATCACTGACATACCTTTTAGTTTAGTGTAGGAATGGAGAACAGGATCAGCAGAAACCATACATGGCCACCATGGGAAACCAGACACTTTTGACCACACCAGATCTCCTATATTATACTTCAACAGATGGACTTTTTCCTCTTTGATGGTACTTTGAGTTGGATCTCTCTTAGTAGGAGCCTAAAAGATAAAAAGAAAAACAGAAAAAGCCAGGATTAGAAAATAGAACAAAAAAATAAGCCAAACCACAGTTCATATTCTGTTAAACACTCTCATTATATGTGAAAAAATGGAATGGTATAATAGAAGGAGGAAAATAAAAAATAGTTCCTAAGACTAAAGTGCTGTCATGTTTGCTAGTAAACAATAATTGCACTTCCTGTGTAATAAAAACTTTAAGCTTTAAGTCATAACTTTTGTTCGCCAACAGTGAAAAAAAATCCACATTCCAGTTATGGTTTTGTTTTTAATTAGAAATATTGGCAAGTAAGCTGTGGTTTGCCTTTATCTTTTCAAATAACTACTGCGAGACCATCAGGAAGGCTTACTTTGACTTTAAATACATTATCCGAGCACTGGATGTAGATGTGGAAGAGTCAACCTCCCTCTGTATTGAGTATTATAAATCAAGTGTTATACACACCAATGTACTCCTAGATTTTAAAAAACCTCAAAAAACCAAAACCAAACAAAACCCCCAGACTAGAACCGACTGAAATATTGTCTCTATGTCTGAACAGAAACTACATAAATAACCAGTTTTAAAACCCCAAACCCTCCATCTTTCAGCTGTTTTTTCACATACTGAGAACTTGTAACATGAACCATTCCTCACATCCTTTTGTGAGATTTTTTTCTGTTCCCGTTCTAGCAGTAAAAATTTGTGAGTGCTCTGTTGATGCTCTAAAGCTATTTTAGCTATTGGAAAACAATTACAGAACTATTTCCACTTCAAGGGACAGATTTAACTACAGGGGAGTTCTGTGTTCCCCAATGACAGACATATTTTTACTACAGCATAATGAAGTTCAGCAACACAGACATCTATTTACCAACTAAAACTATTTCACAGAATTAGCTGCATTTTGACTTTTTGGCTTCATCTGTTTTATTTGATATAAGCAGAGTGCACCTTTATCTAGGTATGCACTAACTGTAGAAAAGGCACAGAAGGTATCTCATTACAGACATATCAGGTATTTTATAAAATCACGTATTTTGAATCTCCTTTTTAATTTCCCAGTACTAAATTTATATGCAACATGTATCATTCATCTCGTGTACTACCAGCTCATCACTCAGAAAGCCGACTGGGGCTTCAGGTTTTCACTGGATTTAATGGTAGTGCTGGAGCAAAATTATGTTTTAAAATTAATTAGAAGTGGCAAGAGGAAAGGAAGAGGACTGTTAAGAAAGCAGAAACCTAGAACTGAGAAACAAGTACATTACGCTGAATCAAAGCAGATCACTTCACCTTGTACAGATTTTCAAATCCAGGAAATACTACCATAAATAATTACCCATTATTTTCCAAACACAAATAACTAAAATCTTTGATGTGATGCAGCTGCACAGAGATTTATCTGCAACTGAAAGATAGAGGCACATCCAGCCGAAACTCCTGAAACGTAACATACTCAGAAATCCTTTCCCCAAAGCTTTTAAAGCTCTGCTTGGTAAACATACATGAAGCCATGTCATCTGATTGCTAGGGACAATTACTCATCCAGTGATTCAGCTTTTCTGATAAATTCTCACTTGGTTCATGTGATTCCAGCTCCAGCTACATTCCCACATCTCAAGGTTTTTGGCTCTCTAAGACTGTCAGAAAACCTCTCCTGTGAGCTTGTCTCAAGTCCAGCTACTCTCAACAGACCTAGAAGATTCCAAGCAGATGTGAAAAATCAAATGCTCCTTCCAGCAATAAAACATGATGTGAAAAGTTATGCTTAAAAACTAAAAAATTAAGAAACCCATATGTCAGGGGCAGGTCTGGAAAAACATTAATCCTAACACACACAAACCAACTTCAGCATTTCATCTGAAGAGGTAGGATGAAATTTCTTTTCAATGAGTCAACTTTTCAGAAATGTGAAAGTTACTCAGGATTCTGGAACTCATTTTTAATTTATGACTCCCTGTATTCTTCAGAAAGTGCAACTAAGCTAACAAGATTTATGACTCCAGCCTGAGAGGGAGCTGGCTGGAATAATGAAAAGGCTCTAGCAGTGCTTCTTACTGCAGCATAATCTCAAAGGGGTGGCAGTGCAGGAGTGAATATCACATTCCAATGTGTCTACAAGCGCTTCACATAATTTTAAAAACGCACAGAATTCTTCTACTATACTGAATCATGATAAAAAACTTGAAAACGACAGGCTCTGACAAAACCTTCAAGGTTTATCTATGCTAGACTTGGTGTATTTACGTTTTCTTCTATTGATAAAACATTCATACTTTAAAAGAATGGCAAAATACAGCACAGAATTCTATACACATGACTTTTTAAGAGCTCTCATATGAGGTTCTTTAAAAACCTACAGAAAATATCACCATGAACTTGCTCACCTCCATCTTACTTTCCCACACCATCCTAGTTTAGTTTGATTTTCTCATTCTGGGAATTACTCTTATGTATTCCATAGGTATCTCAACAGTAAACAATGAGGTGCAATTCCTGGCAGGTACTTCGGACATGCAGCTGTAGGAGATCAACAGTTTCTTCAATACTTCCTCTCAGAAACATTTTTGCAAACCAAAGTCATATGTATAGATTTTACTTCAGTATCCACGTAGGGTTTTTTAAACTATTGATTCGAGGGGAGGAAGAAATCATTTCCGAACAAATTTGCCACCCAGTCCCCTGATGGGATCTATCTTCTCACACAATGAGGGCTGGAGCTTCTTTATGAGACACTTGTATTCTCTGGATTTTTAAGGAATAGAAGATCACTATCAAGTTACAAAGTTGCATAGAAAAAAAGTAATTTGGCTTGAAGTTTCTTTTTCCTCCAGAAAAAACCAGAAATTGTTGTTTAGGGAAGTCTGAACTCATGTACAAGGCATCTGACTGCGCTCATGGAAGATGGAGAGGCGGGACTGGAAGCCCTGGTGGGCTGTGTGAATGCACCACAAGGCAGGGAACACCTCCTCCTGCAAGACCTGGCCACTTCTTCCTGTGATGATACTTAAGCAAAAGAATTAAGATGGGACACTCCTGGTTTAGAGCCCAATAGTAAAGAAAGGGATGATCACACAAAAACAAACTATTTTAAAATACCTCCCCCTCAAATTCTGGCTCCTTCTATCTTTTTCATGACTTTTGATTTCTTGAAATTGTTCTCACTTGTAATTAGATCTCCTACCCATTAATGTCAACAGGCTTCCTGTGCTGCAGAGCAGCACAGAACACTCTGTCACCGCTAAGTAATTCTGGACTGCCCTGCATATGCCCCATCCATTACCTTTTACCACAGTTTTGCCAGAATTAAAACCATTTAATTGCAGAATTTCTTTCACCTCTCCTTCCTTAATTACAGGCAAGCTCTGCAGCCTGAGAGAACTCCCGCCTCAGTCACCCTAGGTGTCACCTTAGCCCCAAACTTTAAACCAGTTATGCTAAACACAAGAAGGAAACAGCTTAGTATCAGACTACTTTTCTACTTTTACGAATTTGAGGGTTTTGTTCCCCTTTCAAAACACGAGACTGCAGAGACTTTACATACATGGGCAATCAGGGCTGAGGTGAGGAGGTGATGACTCCCACACAGCCCAGTCCTAACACCAAACACACAGGCCATTCCACAGGCTCTGCACTACTCAGTAGTGCAGACACAGACATTCCTGACTTTCTGAAGTAATTTTCTGGACTAATGAAACTCTTGCTTGGAAAGGCAGTTAAATGGATTTAGAGTTTATTTTGTCCAGGAGGATGTGGAGTGTGAAAATTGAGTAATTCCCTTATAGCAACTGAGTTTTCCTTTGAGGAAGTATGCCTTGAAGAGAACCAGCATCCTCAAAAACTCATCTGGGCCAGCAGCTGCAATAGGCTGAGAACAACTGAAAAATAAAACAAAATTTAACATGCTTTTCCTCTTTCCTTAACATATGACAGATTTGTTTGTCATTTCCCTCAGCACTTTCACAAGGAATGAGTGACAGGCAGATCGACAAGAATTTACAACACTGCTGTCAGCATTCTACCAGCCCAAAGAAGTGGCTTGGCCATAGAAAACACTTGTATTTAATTAACTTTGGCTACACTTGCTCGAAAGAATCCCATCAACTTTCATTTAGTTCTGATCTGCCTAACGAATATGATGAGACAAGAACACACCATGAATAATAGGTCATTTCAAAGCTTAAAAGTATCTTAAAATGACCAAAATCAAACTGCATTTAAGGACAGCATCTTTACTGTACTGAGAGGTTTAGGCTTGTTTGTAGACTCTGCTATGGAAACACTATGATGAGTGTTTAGTAAACAAGGGACAAAGGTAATTTTTTTTTTAAAACACCTAGAAGGCTTACTAGGTAGTGTCAGACTGAGATTACTTTATATCTTTTAAAAGAACTCAATGGTATTTTTTGTGTATATGCTTATGTGCGCACATATGCAAGGAATTATAACCCTTCAAAATTATTGCAAATCACCTTGAGCAAAGAGCTACTACTTCACTATACAAACTTGAAAAGCTATAGAAACCATTAAAAAACTTTCCTTTCTTAATCGTCACAAAGGGATTATACAAGGAACAATCTTGAGAATTGTTGAAGAATATATCACAAGAATTTAATATTGGGAAGAAAAGATCCATTAAGATAAGCGAAGACAGTAAATGCTCTTTTCTGTGTAATATAACTAGGAAGCACACATTGAACAGCTTAAGCTGCAGATATCTGGTATTTCCCCTTCTGTTTTAATTTTCAATTTGGTTTCACTCTGTACAAAAGAACTTCCACTTTCACTATAACAGAAGGCCCTGCTACAAACAGACTGCTGGAGGTCCAGTTGCAGGCCAGGATAAAAGCCAAGCTACATTACAAAGAAACTAAACCAAAATAATCAAGGCCCCTAAACAGAACAAATGCAATTAAAATGTATTTTGAACTGAAGTTAGAACATGCAAACTTAGTCAAATGTATTTCCTAAGGAAAAGGATAAGATTTACTATGGAAAAAACTAAGATTGCTTGCTGCCCAAACCCACATTATTTTTCTGTTCCTGCTATCTACTTGTGCTGTGCTTTATCAACTAAAACTCCTATTGTCTCTCATGGACTTGTGTAACGAAAATAAAAGTGAAAATACTTTGTCTTGTCTTGCCTATCAGCACAGATAGAGAACTAAGGAAATGGTTGTAGGAAAAAACTTCATTCCTTTCAGAGGTTCAGGAGAGGTGGTTAGTTTGTCTGGAGAAGAAGGAAGCAACAGATCAGAACAGAAAAGATTATTTTTGTAATATTTTTGCGCTTGAATTCCCAAATGACTAAGGACACTATAACCTAAGAAACGAGAAACCAAGGTAACAGAACAACAAACCTGTGCCTTCCTTCCTCAAAAAACCACCATAACCATTATGTTCTTAGAAAAGCTCGTCTCATGAAAAATTCAGAAATTTCGTATGACAAAAGACAAATCAACATTCAGCCTACAGCCAAAGGAACCCAGGGATGCAGCTACTGTCCCAAAGAGTGACACCCTGCCATTCAAGACAGAGAAATAAATGGCTGCTTCTCATTCTGTAACTGAGGACAAAAGTGTCATTAACTCAAATCACTTCAACCCCCAAAACTACAACAACAGCTGATCAAAAGCCATGCAACCCCTTCATAATGTACTGTTGCTTCAAATAAAAAGTGTGTCAACTTAAAGTCTGTTAAGAAATGGCCAGCGCTCATTCTAAGTGATTCTGCCTGTAAAAATGCAGTATCCTCACAACCCTAACTGCCTAAGTGGTTTTTAATTTTTTTTGAAAGATTATAATTCACACATTATAGTAAATCTGTTTATCCCCAAAGGCCCTTAGAGGACGTATGTTTATCCAAATAGCTCCCACCTTCTGGAGTGTGGGGGAGTATATTTAGATAGTAAATGACAAGTAACTGAATACATTAAGAGAAAACTGACTTCTTTTCAGTTGTTATATTCTGTTCACTACGTAATGGAACAGTGCTGTGCAATTACATACTTGGCAAATCACTGCCTACCGACAGAATGTTTCAGGCAGAAGAGTAAAGAGTAAACCAGAACCTCACAAGATTACGGGAAAATGTGGAATTATTACTACAAAATGGAGAAGGATGAGGAAACATGAAGAAAGAAGCAGTGAACTGGACAAGTTTTATGTTCCATCTTCAGTGAAACAGAAGAGGACACTTCAACAGAGCATTCGAAAGACTGCAGCTCCCAAAAGGCCACTGCATCCATATCTGCACAATTAAATCTGCAACAACCTCATAAAATATACAGTGAGGTAAAGACTACTGAGGGGGAAGAGGACATGAAATGTCTACATCAAAATAGAAAAGCAAACAAACTCTATTCTAAATTGTTTTTTTAAGTTTTTCAGATTTCTAATTGTTTTATACCAAGCTAGAGATTTAACTAAAATCTTCCAAATTCAATTCTGAGAGCCATTACATTAAATGTATTTCATCAAGTTAGCTTTCATTTTCTTCTGTTACTAACCACTTACTCCATTTCTTCTATCACTAAAAGGGCATCAAATCTGGCAGTGTGAAAAACTATGTTTGCAGAAGACAATATATTTTCAAATTTTTTTCCCCTCAAGGTGCTTTGATGATAAAACTATAACAAAAGGTCAAAAAATGCTGAAGAAAATCACTGCAGATCTGAAAACTCTTCTGTGCTGGCTGAGGCTGTTTGAAACCACATACAAAGTTTTATGACAATAAGTTTGTTGCCTCCTTTTCTTCCCACAAACTCGTCTAAAGCAGTTTGTGGACAGCAGGTTGAGTATCACCATGCAGGACCCTCCTCTCCAGGAGGGAAAGCTGCTTTCCCTCAAGTTTAGACAAGAATTCATAATGTAGATGATGGATTTTAAAACAAGACAGAAGTTCAAATTTGTCTTTCAAATCAAGCAGTAAATGCCTGATTCCATTTCAATCCTTTTTTTTTCTGGCTTTGGTTCCCTCATTAGCAAGTCTCTAGCAGATGAGAAAATTTCATTTAAAAGCAAATCTGTCTACTCAAATCAGCAGTCTTCCTTTACCCAAACACTACATAAGCAAGTATTTCAGACATAAACTTAACATGATATTTTAGTAACTAGGACACAACTCTTCTTTCAGAGTAAAGAATTGAAGAGAAACAGATTCAATCATTTGCAGATTCAGTAAAATATGAGTTCTGGATCACTTCCCAATCCTTGGTCTTTCTTAAAAATGTGGAGATTAGTTTCTTTCAGCTGTTTTACTGAATTTCTGCATTTACATTTAGATGACCTCTTCAATTTTAAGTTACTGGCTTAATAACAAAAGGTTCCATGTTTCAGAAATATAAACTAGATAATGCTTGATCACAATGAATAAGCCCACCTTTTCTACTGAGTATTAGAAAAAGATTTCTGCCTACATCCCATGCCTCTAACCTTCACCCACCCTCAAGGGTTTAAACTTTTGATGTGGTATCTGAGTATATAAGACAGTGTGGATACAAGATGCTACAGAAGACTGTAAAAACATAACTGTAGAGCCATGAGGAACTCTGGCATGAGAAATTATTATTTCTGAACAATTTCCATATGAACTTCACATAGGATAACAGAATGAAAGCTAAATCATCTCAGCATACCTACAGATTTTCAGAATGCCATATCCATATGTAGCTTATTATCTGCTTGTACCATGGTTTCACACACTTCAAGATTCGAATCTGTATCAGGACTTTATCCTTCGCACTCTTCTACACCCTCACAAAGTTTTCCCAGGATGCTTTCTGAACAGGTATCCTTTTCTTGGCAGCTCACAAACATCCAGGACAGCATGGGTACACATTCTGAATCCTAACATTCTTGTTAGAAAACAGAAAAACCCAAGTGCAGACAGCACTGCCAAAAGGCCACTAGATTTACAGGACCTTGTTTTCTGGTGAAGGCAGAGGCTTATCTCTACCTTCTTTTTAACAAGAACACTTCTGAAGGCAGCTGACTAAGCTTAAATAGAACAAATGCTGATTTGGCATAAAGGGGCTCTGTTAGTTAACTAATATTTTTACATAGTCCAAGTACTACTTTGCTTTAGAGATGAGACCTTTAAAATGAATTCCCTTACCTAAATGCAGGCACAAGAGGTTTCACAAGCTGTGCTGTTACACGTACCTGGTAGGTCCTCCTCTTCTACAGAAGAAATGGCAAGTCAGTGGTTAATAAGCCAGAGACAGGTGGGGGAAAGACAACCAAGAAAATCCTGAACAGAAGATGTTACCTCGACTTGGCAATGTGGAAGCTTATTCCTGAAGCATCCCTTATTTCCAGCAATAAAAATGTACAGAAACCCTGGGAAAACCCAATCCCATATGAATATCAAAACAGGGCAGTCTCTGCAGGACAAAATCATGATGCACATGACTGAAGTGCTGTCAACTCCACCAGAACTAAGATCCTAAATTGTTTCACGTCATCACAAACATACACAACATACACTCAAGTCGACATTTATTTACCAAACAAAACAGCAAAAAAGAAACAAAATCAAGCTTTTCTAGCATTAGTCACTGCTATGAGGTCACAGATTCACTTCCCTTCCTCACACAAGCACAGCAGGGCTTGTTTAACACTGATATAAGCAAGATTCACTTTTCCCTCTTCCAGTGAGCTTCCACGATATTTTTAAATTATTTTTATAAATGGTCCTTCTGAGAAGGGCATTTCTTATTATTAACAACTTACAGTTTTCACTACTGGCATTTTGTGATGCACAGAAGCAGAACTCCTGTAGGTACTTTAGGTATTCACAAAACGCAAAATTATAAACGTTAGCTCAGTTAGACCTACTTATTTATAATAGAAAGATAATGAAAGATGGTAATAGACAAACACAAAATTGGTATCTGTGAACAAAGACCTCTTTTGGAGGTCCTTAAGTTCATCCGCCCTACATAAAATACACCCTGAAACAAGGAAACTTGAAAAGGAGGCTGAAACCACTGCTCCAAGACAAATCAAGATATTTTGCTTTAGCTACTCTGCCGAAGGGTTATTACAAAATAACTTTCTTGACAAAAGAGGGTTATAAGGGCCAGAAATTACATGTGGTACAGATCACTAATGTTTCCCAAATATCTGCATGCAAATCCATCCAAGTAACACAACCCTGACCTGTAGATCTAACTCTTTGCTACATGTGAGACTTAGACATGCATTATTCTGGCTAAGCAGAACACTGAGTAGAGCAACAGAAAGGCTTTGCCATCTCTTGGACAAAAAAACACCCAGTGAAAACAAGCAGCAAATTCCTTGCCAAACCAACCTGTAGTGGTCAACACAGGAGGAGGAAGGGGAGAAGCTGAGATTTTAAATCATTTAAATTACGACATTACCTGTGCAATGACTGAGAATAAATCTGGTCAACTTACAAAACCAGAAACTGCCATTAATCTCTCAACACCATCTGCTGCTGACATGTAAAGGGAAGTTAGTTCTTCCAAAGACGGCTTGCTCACCACTTTACTTCATCTGTCATGTCCACAGTAATGACAAAAAGACCAAAATAAAATAGAAAAAGCTCTGGAATGCACAAATCAATGATAAATATGAAGCAATGCACGAGATGCTGGCATTCTTTGCATCTGGTCAGCTCTTTCCTACAGAAACCTGGCTCAGTGTTCAGAAGCAGTCAGGAATCGATCATATGCTAAGTATTATTTATAAAGAAAAACAATGAAATTGAGAACAATATAGAAAATCATTAACATGCTACTGGTATGCATTCACAAGACATTTGTATTTTGAATGTCCTCTACTGTTCTCGTTCCTTGTTCTCAAAAAAAAAGTGACAGCAGAACCCAAAGGGCATCACAGTTCAGAAACAGGATGATAACACGAAGTAGCATTCTGGAATGGCTTCTATAATATGTGGAACAACACACTAGAACTGGTCAAGCTGAAACTAAAAATAGAGCAGGTTTGTGAGAAATCTGTACAACGATCTCTATTTCTAATGTTATGAGAGAATCCAGCAAAACAAGTAGGTAGCAAATTGAAAAGGAAAAAGAGCTGCCCTATTGCCCTGTTACTGGATGTCAAGGATGCAAAAAGCTCACACTGGCTCAAAAAGAACCTGAGGTCTCCTTTCATGAATTTAGCCATCTACAGCCATTAAATACAAAGTCACCAGCTCCAGAAACCTCTGAGTCACAAACTGCTGGAGGCTGAATATATTCAAAAAGAGCATCACTCCATGATTTGCCATGTCTGTACTCTCCATTATGCCTCCTCCACTGAACCTCACCCCGAGCTGAGGTGCTGAATTAAATGGCTCCGTGATCCAACTTGGTAGTGCTATTCTTAGATAGCATTTTTGTCAACACTTCAAGATATTCTTTCATACTTGATTTGGATACTCCCACCAATGTGTTTATGAAAAGAGAGGGCAAAAAATGTACTTAGATAATACATATTGAGACAACAGTTTTACGTAGAAAGTGTACTTAATTCAGCCACTTTCACGTACAACAGAAGAGAAGTCTGGTATGGAAAGCCTGAACAAATACTCAGGCTTTCTGCAATTAATTTTGTAGCCACTCTGAGAATACTCACAGCTTCTAATCTCCATTCAAACCAGTATATTGCTGTAAGCTTTTTGGTGCTTCTCAAAGAACAAGTAGTTCTTTAAGACACTTTTCCAATGAGGCATTAAGAAAAAACAATTTAAAGTTCTGAAGTAACAATTACTGCTGCACATCATGAGCTGCTTAGCACTAACAAGTTCTCAAGGCTTAGCTAAACTTAATCCTTTACTAAGGGCTAATGCAAAACAGTAGTTCAGAAACTCTTCCAAAAAGGGTACGAAGTTAGTTCCCTTGTTCCTGAAGAGATCACCCAGAGGAGATTTTTAGGATTACTCCTTCTCCTTTGGGATCCTGGTGACATAAGCCAGATAGCCTCTGTTATCACTCACTTGAAGACAGGATCTGATACTTCAAGAACAGTCTATTAAAAAGAAAAACATAATTGAGTCCATTTTATCCTACAACTATAGACCCTGACTCCTGTGGTCACTTAGCTGCCCATTTTGTGACAAGTACAGTAACTGTACTTTATCAGGAATTCCTAACAACTGATGATAAGCAACAACCAAGTCCTTCCCCTGAAAACACGTATTTATTTTACTTTTCATTTTATTTTTGAAAGAAAGACAAAACAAGCAATCTCTGGATCTGGCTGTACCATCTGCAACAGGATAATAAAACATTTGATGAACTCAGTTCTCCAGTCTTACAAAGGGAACTTGTTGCTTTGTGCTGGCCTCTACTGATTAGATGCAAACAACAGAGTAATATTACCACCTTCAGTGGTCCCCATCTTCCTGTATTTAGTTACCACAAACACATACAAATAAGATCATCCTCAGACTGCTTCTGTTCTACCCTAACTGGGTTTGTAAATCTTTGTCTGTATGTAGATATTGGATATAATGGAGGTGGCCAGAAGGATTTTAAACTGTAAAGAGGAAATGGCAATGCAACACAAACATATGACAAGGACTAGTGGAATTTCTCCAGCAATTTGCAATTGCCCCCCATGTAGCTACTGCAAGGTCATTACAGGCCATATCCTGCAGAGAGAGAGCAAAAACCTGCCAAGTTTCTGGTATAATACTAGAAGAGAACTATGAGAAAACTGGATAGGAAGCTATGTGGAAGGTATAGTTTTTGGATCATGTACATATATTACACAGATGGAAACCTTAAACTAGCAAGTAGAGCAGTCTGTGGACTTCCAGGTTTGTTCTGGACACAGCGCTGCTGCTTTTGTGAGCTACTGCACCCGTGCTGGGAAGCCAGGCCAGGGAGCCCAGCCAAAAGGGCAAACTGCCACTTGTAGGCCCATCCCAGCTTCTGCAGAACGAGCTCCGATGTGCCAGGATCACACACTGGGCTGCTCCCAGGGTCAGAGAGCACAGACCTGCCCCGGGACCCACAGCAAGAGGGCTGCACGTGTGTACTCTCCCCGTTTCCTGTACAGAAACTCTGCATTGCTCTAGGGATCGGACTTGGATTACTTCACATTAATATAGGAAACAAGCCTCTGCCGTTCTCCTCCAAACAGGACTGCTTCACTTCTAACACAAGCAATGAGTAAGAAAATCTCATTCCTCCCTGGTTGCGAAAACCGTGACTCAAAAAGCAGAACAAAATCCAGTCCCAGAGCACCCTGGCACGTGAGCAGCTACCAGAGCCCAAGGTCTGGCATTGATTCAAACCTCTGACATGTGATACCCACCACCTATAACACAGAACGTTCAAGGGTGTAGGGCCTTGGCAGTAAAGCTGCTAACCCAAGCCTTATAATGAGAGGCCTGGATTTCAAAGTAAACTCCTCAGGTGGAGAGATGCTGGGGTGGAGGGAAAAAAGGTGAAAAGCAGGAGGGGAGGAGGAAAGAGCCATAGCTTGTCTCATTTCATCTCCTTTACCCTGGGAAAATGAAAGCATTACAGCTGTTTCCTAGAGGCCTGGAAAAGCTGGTGGTTATCAACAGAAATCTAACCCACATCAGAGCTAGGCAGATCACATTTATTCCCAGCTGAAAACCAACTTGCAGATAAAGGTTTAAATAGCCTTCATTCCTGTTAACAAAAAATGCCCAAACAACAAGAACACACAACAGCAGAGCACTGGAACATTTGTTACATGATATGACTCTCACCTCTATGCAATAGTAATCTGCTGTGTCCATCAGACAGAGATATAATTACCTACCTTACACAAAAGGCTGCATTCGAACCACGGTGATTTTTGCTAAATCAAAAGAGTAAGAGGCTGGACAACAAGAAATTGAGAGGGAAACCAGCCGAAAAATAAAACCAGACAAACAAGTTCTACATTAACTTGTAACCGACAATAAACAGGTATCTGAGGGCAAAATTAATCAGCTTTTACTCGAAGTTATTTACCTAATTTCCACTTTGCGGCCACAATCAGTTATATAAAACCACAGTATGGTGCACTAACATTAAGGCTTTGGATGCTGGCCATGAAATAACAGCTAGAGCCTGAAACCAAAGAACACTGATACTAAGATATTACAGTTATCATCACAGAAAACACATGTATATGACAAGCCTGACAAGTACACGTGGACAAATATTTGAAAAATCTCCTTTACATGTTCCCTCGTATTTGTTTTTCCTTATTTTAAACCTGAACAGTTGCAAACCATCCCTGTGAGAGAAAGAAAAGCCTGAGGTTTTGAACAATCAAGAAGTTATTTCATAAAGTAACATCTTGTGACCTTTAAATGCTTTTCCTTTTGACCTTTGTGCTTTAAAGTGCACTGTGCTAGGAAAAAAAGAAGCCAGAAGCATGACCCTCTGTTTCAAATTCTCTGACCAGAACAGGGTTGCAATATTGCAAGGTCTGAGACCAAGCAGGTGGCTGCCTTGACTTGGTAGTTTGGTAGCTTGGGGGTTTGGCACAGCAGCAAATAACCCTATCACTCACCAGCCACCCAGAGAGACTCAACCACTCTTCGAAACAGTGTTGATGTGGTTTTCTCCTGACCATTTCTGCCCAGAAGACAACTCAAAGAAGCCAGACAAACCCTTCTTTTCATTTTCAATGAACTGCACACCAGGAAAAATTAAAGGCCGCTTTTAATTGACAACTAATGTAAAAGGCTTCAGAATAAACTGTGTAGATGACATACTAAATATCACCTCCTCTTTCTGAAAAAAAGAAACATACAAATCCACACAAATATGCTCCATTTGTCAATGCTATTGAACATATCACCTTTTAGTTCAATTTAGCCTCATTAACAATGAGTTGGACAAAGAATTACTTGAACTACTGACTGTGCCCATACCTTTTACCTCTCAGTAATGATTCAGGAAAGTCTGAACCAGTTAGCGTTAAAACATTCTCCTTAACAAAATTAAGGAAAACAAACTCTTTAACAACATTCCTGAAAACATCAGTATTGAAAATTTTAGGATGAATTATACATTCAAACCATAAACAAATGATAAATATTTCTGATACCCAGAAACATATTTACACAGTTCTGTGAACTCATTATTTAGTTTTATTGAAAAGAAAAGTAAATAAAATCATCAATACAGCAGCTGTGTGTGTGTTTCTCTGCATGTGTGGTCTTGGAAGAAAGTAAAAATCAACAGGGCTGTGTTTATGGTAGGACTCGATGATCTTGGAGGTATTTTTCAACTCTCGATTCCATGATTAACTGCAGTTGACAGAAAATTTACATTCTGTGTTTAAGGTGTGCAATACGAGGACCTTTTAAGAAGCCAAAGCATTCATGAACATTTACCATTGTTATACAACACCATTCTGAATTATTCACTGAGAAACTTAATATACATAGAAGGATCCCTGCTATGTAGGGTTTTTCCTGAGATAAAATTATTGCAAACCACATTCCTTTAAATGGAGTCTAACAACAAAAGCTAAATAAAGGGGGAAAAGGGCTCCCAGCAGCATTTCTTATTTACAACTTGGTAAGGCAAATTAAAAAAAGTGAAATATCCATTTCTGCCCATGTTTAAAAGAAGCAAAAAACAGATGAGCTTGACAACAGAATTAATGACACCAAATACAAGATCTAGATATTTTCAATAAAAACAAGTCACTAGGTTATAGCAAGCAAAACCAGCTCTCGTCAGATGACAAATATGCCTAGGGACTACATTCCAATTGCCAAAATCTGATGGCAAGGAGCCCGGCTGATAAGCCAACTGACTGCCGAGTACATTTTTCTTTAATTCAGAACCAGAAATACGGAAAAAGGTGGGTTTTTTTCTGAAACACCTGGTTATTAGGAAGCCAGAATACCTCATTCTCCAGGAGTTAAAAGACCATCTCTAAATGTAGAGGCTTTCTTCAGCTCCCTTGCTCAGGTTCACATCCTGAGTAGGTCCTGGCTACATGTCTAGAGGAAGTTCCTGTTTCATACACCACATATTTCCACATGCCCCGATTTGCTCTGGAGACTTATTTTACTGGTATGGAAACAGAATTTATGGGGTGTTCCTATCCTAGGAAAGAAACGGGCACCAGAACTAGGGTGCATTTGTCCTTTGTTGAGACAAAGAGAGTCACAGAAAAGGACTCCCCATTTGTGGGAAGCACCTACTAAAGGCCTGAAGATGAGCACAGGAACACTGAAATTCCGGTAAGATTAACAAACTTAACAAAAGACAGAACACATAAAAGAAGTACTACCTTCTTTTCAGTGGTGCTTGAAGTCTTTGATACTAGCGCCGTTTCAACAAGACCCTGCTCAAGGAAGGAGTCATATTTTATGCTTCTTTTTCTGCTTCTCCTCTCCTTGTTTGTTGGCTTTTGTTCATTTTCCTCCGACTGAGACACATCTGCACCATTGTCTCCGCAAATGGAGGATTCAAAAAGAGGCTTCCCATTCATGTAGGTTTTAGTGATTTTCAGCTTTATTTCTGGAGAGCCATTCTTGATAGGAGTAGTGTTGGGGGGTGTTCCGACTCCCTTTATTTCCTGGGGTTCAAAGCGCAGCTTGGCATCTTGGGCCCCGGACTCGCCATTAAACACCCGAGAGGTCAGATCTTTCAATTTATCAGCTGGAATAAATGGAAGAGTCTCATGGCCATTATATTTTTGAATGACACCTTCCTGTAGACTGGCAGAAAGTTGTGCTTTGCCCAAGTAGACAGAACATTCACGATTCACTTCACAATTCTGAGGTTTCCCATTGGTATTTCCAAGGATCTCTGGTACCTGCTTCATTTTGATGTAGTTAACTTTTTGAGTTAACAGCTGAGAACTTCTTTTGATGCTAAAGTCCATTCAGCCCAGATGTTTCCAGTCTTACACTGCTACATTAAGACAAAAAGAGAGAAACTATTTTTAATAACACAGAAATGTCAAAAGCTATTAAGTATTCAGATAGATGTCAGCGCTAACATAAAACTCCGTGTACTTCATTCAAGTTTTACTAAAAAAAGTTTTGTTTACAATCTTCACAACCAAAATGCCTCAATATCTGTTAATATGCATTACAAAAAAGTCCAAGAAAAACACTCTATGAATCATCAATTTTATTAAATCAAAACCAGAAAGCAAAATCACAGCTTTCATTTTAACCATCTGTTAACCATCTACAGCACGAGTCTTGCCCACAATAATTACGCAAAGGTACTGCACTATTTTAAACAAGAGTTAGATCTAAGATAGTATCATTAGTAACAACATAAACCAGATGAGTTTATTTCCAAGAGGTTATGCCAGCGCAGAAACCCCACAGGCTGTGTTCCTGTAGCACCTACACCATGGACAGCAGCAGCAAAAGCTTCCCTTTCTCACTCCAAAACAGACCTTCAATCTTCCATCAAAACACACCTCCTGCAGCAACACTACAGCTCAGTCAGTCTCCAAACATATCCCAAAGCATTCTGGCTAGAAGAATGAGTACAGGGTGAGCCTTTTGGGCCAGGAAAACCAACCCACTGGGAAACAGCTAATCCTTCAGGCCAGTGGCCATACTGGGCAAAATTTAAATGATCAAAGCAACTGTTGGAATTTCGTATTTTTCATGACAACGATGTCATTTAACACACACTTTTCATATAGAAATTTGCAAACGTGCAACAAGCTAAAACTGCACTATTTGCTGCCCTAGACAGGTTCTCCAAGGGTTCCAAAAGCTAACCCAGCTTATTTGAACATTACACCACTGTAGTAAACAAATGAATCTGGCAGAATGACTCCTTTGTGCTCCTAAACCAGGCAAGATGATGGTTTCAAATTTTTAAAATTAACATGCATAGATTCTTCATATTACCAGGTCTATTATATACATGATATAGAAAGATACACCATTATAAATATTATGAAAGCTCAGCACAATAATCATCATATCCATGCTCAAGGTAACCAATTTAATATATGATTAAGTCCAAGGATTGTCACATCAAATCAAAATTTCATCAAATCTAGTCTCCTGTGCTTTCAAAAAAAGTGCAGTAAAAACCTTGATGAGTAACTATTGAATTGCCAGTTGCTATGGAAGAAATCACTTCTGAATCTTACCACCTTGTTTATTAATACACATGGTTATAATGCTTACAACTGGCATATTCCTCCCACTTGCATTTTTGATACCTCTACATCAGAAGTAGCAATGTAAACATGTTCATAACCGAGCACTGCTGTAGCCTGCCAAAGCTTCTTAAGGTTTGGAGCCTGAATTCAAAGCAACTGACAAACATGAAACCTTTTTCACTTCCAAACATGCAGAAAAAAAAATTAAAAATCATAACTCCATCACTCCTTAGCAAATACTCCCATCTCCCTAACACGCTGTTCCAAAATATCTACTAGATAAAGGGGTATCTCTCCACACAAGCTATATAGACTCACTTGAGAGATGAAAACCATTCTCGCTCCAGGCACAAACAGCAGGCTGAAAATCTGACATAAAACAAGGTGAGAAGAGCAAGTGTACCTGAACTTCAAGTGAATCTGCAAGAGAAAAGGTTCTAATCTTTCTTTAGTCAGATGAAGTCTGAACTACCAATAAAATCTCTGATAAAATGAGTAGGAACCAGCCAACTATATTAATGCTTTTTAAGAGGAACCAGAGATAACAGGAAACTCAAAACTCTACTAGAACAGAATAAATGACTGAACCAAAACAGAATTCAAGTCCTTTCACAACATCTCTGAAAACATGGACACAAGACAAACTCTCAACCCAATTAATAGTATGACAGTGTTTCAAGCTATGATTTAGCAGATTTAACTGGAATCATATTTCTCTTAAGAAACAACTACTGGCAAATCATATAAATCTCTGGGCAAAAGGCAAACCTGCTGGGAAAAGTTACACTTAAAGAGTTACAGAGAACAAAATTCCTTTAAAAACCCACCAGAACCAAGGACAAAACAACCAAAACATCGAACTGCTGCTAAATCTGTACTTCCTTGCCATGGATTCTTAACAGAGTAAACAGAGATTTGATTTGGGCATCCAAATTCCGAATTCCCTCTGGGAGGCAGCAGAGCGGCTCCGTGCGGCCGCAGCGCCCTCCAGTGGGTGCCGGGCTCGGCGCGGCTCATCCCGCCTGAGGAACAGATTTTAGGATGGATCCATGAACTGCTTATCAGGCTCTGGATTTCTGGATCGGGACATCTGCATCTTGTAATCCAGAATTTGTTTTACGCGGCTTAATAATGACTCTTACTCTCATCACGTATTCGTTAAGCTACAAAGCCATCAAGCTTGAGGCACACCTCCAAAAAAGCAGTAAATAATCTAGTTAGACTGTGTCTCTGGCGCACTAAATCTCAGAACACGGAATGAATTAAAACAGATATCTTAAAAATTTTAAAACGCAGAAATAGTCATTGTCACAGAATTAACTTCGGCTGGAAGGGACTTCCTCAGATCATCAACTCCAACCCCTTGCTTATGCCAGATCAGACTGCTCAAGGCCTTGTCTGAACAATGACCAGCAGACAACTAAGGGAAAAGGTATGGCTTAAAGAAATCAAGTTATTCTCTTTCTAGTTAATCAACCTAACAGTACGTACTCCATATCACAAAAAAAAAAAAAAAAAAAATTAAGACCAATAAGGCCATGCAGTGAAAGACCCTGAACTTTTAGCAGTTGCCGTGATTTGCCTAATCCATCTGAAGATACAGATTTCAAAACTTCAGCAAGTGAAGGTTCAGTTAATGATTCTCACTTAATACAGGTCACTAAAAACAGCTGAAAAGCACTGAAAAAGACTCCTCAAATCACTGGAGCCTAGAGCCAACAAATGCAGGAGTAATACTGGTAAAAGGAAGTTAATGTACCCAGGACAATAGTAAGTGGGAAAATGAAGACAAAGGCAGTAACTTGAGACTTTAAAATATCAGAACCAGTAAATACAGATTATAAAACATGGAAAATAGACCACATTTGTATGAAGATTTAATGTAACCAAATGAGTAGAGGCTTAAAGTAAGAGGCAGAATAATGGGCAAAGATAATACACGTGAGTACCTGTAAGAAAATATAATCCCCCTGGGGAGATGAGACACACAGACAGCAATTTGCGGATTAGTCACCATCTCTAGGACAACCAATGGGATGGAAATCGTTGATACACATCTCAGTCCTCCTTGCAAAAAATAAGCTACGTTGTGGGATCTGGTGAAATAAAAATTAGCAAATCTACACATGGGGATAACAAAAGGTTTCAGGACAGAAGATCAAAATTGAAGCCAGGTACATTTTGCACCACCTTTACTATATAAAACTTCATGGTAACACCATAAAGAAGAAGAAAAAGGACACCGCCCTTTGTGAGAAGAGGACCATAGTGCAGAAAAGAAGGGGCAAGGAGAAAATAACCATCAACAGATAACCAAGCAGTGCTGCTGTGAGTTTGGAATTAATGCAAGAAGATCTAGAAGACAAGACATGAAAGAATGAAGTAAGACAGATCCCAGATAAGATCTGGCTGATTCAGGTTGTAGTAGCAAGGTCCTGAAGCAGCTGAGCATACAATTGGATTTGGTAGCTAAAATCAAGCGCACTCAGGCTGGACCACCATATCACACAGAAGCAAAAGCAACCCCTATCTTTTTCTAGACGACTCTGTATCTATTGAAAAGGAAGGTGGGGGGAGGGCAGGGAAAGGAAGGGGACAAAAGCACCACACGCTAGAAGCAGCTAATGAGCTTAAGCCAGTATCGTCCCATATTGAATGTCTGGTGACCCAACAAGTACCATTTTCACTAACAAAGGGGAGAAAAACATTATAACCAGGAGTCTGCTGAATAAACATGATATTTTGGCTTGTGAACAAATAGCTTTCAGTAGGCAAAAGAAGATTTCTTATCAGAGGAAGGTCTCTAGATATTTTAATCAGACAATGATGACTGAACAACCCTTGCAGTGGCTTTGTACACATTTTCATACTAAAAAAACGGGTTCTATATAAGGTAAACTATCTTGCAGGCATTTTAAATCACGTATTAATTACTTGAAAGTTCATCATCGGACAGGAGTCATGAGCCAAATACAATTACTATGCATGTCAGATTCCTTTTTCACTGTCCAGGCCACTATCATTTATGTGATATTTATTAGTCATTTCTTCCACATCTGCTGTAATTTCAGAGATGCTTTTCTGGTGTGTCAGAAATAATGGAGTACTCCATTCCTTCCAATTCTGCCAAAGGGAGTGAACTGAGTAAGTAACCACCACCAAGCATCTCTATTAAGTATCACTTTCGTTTTGTCTAAAGGTTTTCTTACTCTCCGTGAATTACTCGGGGCAGGCCCAGGGAGGTGGGGCAAAGAAGAGGAGATGACACACCTCAATACCAATTCACAGTAAGCGAACTTTATCCACAAAAGCTGCTTTTATTACCTACAAATTGGGTTTTGGCTAGCACTAAAAAGCTAATAGATGGCTGCTGCTTTTTTTGTGTTAAGATTGCTTTCTGATAAGTGTTCTCCATTGTCTCACCAATTTTAAGACAAAAGGTTATTGCTATTTTCAGATCAGAATGAGAGAAAACGCATAAAGAGATTAAGAAGGGTACAACACATTTCTGCTAATACATTTGAAAGCTTGAGTATGCTTACTCACATTATCTTGTATAAAACCCCTAAAATATCAAATAGGAGTAGATAAATATTTATTATCATGTAGTACACTGTAACTGTTCTTCCCTATATTAAAACAATGAAAAATTACTACGGGATCTAAACAGAATTTTATCTTAGAAGAAAATACAGCTAAAAATGGCATTGCAAGTTCGCCAAAAGTTGTCATAAACCAGTTCTATCCAGAAAATTCAAAAGCATTATCTCGCATTAAGAAAACTTTACTGTCATAGCTGAGATGGAATTGAAAATAAATATACCAAACCTTTCTAAAAATTTACAAGTCTTAGGAAAGTAAAAAAAAAAAAAAGCATTAGCCCAAAGGAGACGATTTTTAATGTAAAAGCACCTGAAGTAAAGACTTCATATCTTGCAGTAGATATAACAAGATAAAGCACATTTTGAAAATTCTGTGAAAAAAGTTAGTGTACTTACAGTTGCACGTACTACCCAATATTACTTGTCACCAAATATTGTTTTGGAGGAAAAAGAAGTATCCATGTTTTATGTTATGGATTTGCTTTTTTTTTCCTGATGGATAGAATTTCAGAACTTTAATGTCATAGCCTATTTTCATGGACCAAAACAAATATTTACTGCCTTCGTATCAAGACAATAGGTAATACCAACTTGTACACTTAAGAATTGCAGAATGGCAAGTCATTTGTTCCCTTTGAATGCCACTTGCTGCTGCAGAAAGCAAACTTGCAAAATAGATGGACTTCACTTCTTGCTCTTCCTCAGGAAAAGCTTTTGCAACCAATGCGTTTCTGTGGACAAGGCTAGAAGATTCTGTAAGAGGATTCGTCCCCATGAGTTCCTTTTCTTCAAAATGGCAGAAATATTTTTTTCCATTGCTGCAGAAATTCAGTGTTGTCAGTTCCACTCCTGCTGCTGGAGGTGGATAGAGATAGATGAGATAGATTTGAGTAAAGTCAAATTCTTCTAAGATGTAATTTTATCTGAAGAGAGACTACAGATACTACTGTGGTGGGACCACAGGTCAAATAGAAAAGAACAGCTTCTCCCCAGCACATAAACAGGGAGGAACACTGGTGCCTAAAATGGTAGGAACTAGTGGATATACCACCAGTATTTAATAAAAGGCAGCCCCCAAAACCTGAGACTTTCCCGTGTCCTGGAGAGCTCCAAAGGGAATGGTCCCTCTCAGCAAAACAGGACTCAACAATTCAGTACAGCCAGAATATTTCCTCAGCTTAGGTCTTTGCTCACCAATGAAATTATGTCTCTTTCTCTCAGGTGGGCCAGAGTTGTGCACCTGGCATCTATGCAGCTTGGGAATGAAGAATTAAACACAATCTCAAGTAGCTCAGCACTTCAGTGCAGAGTTCCTTATTTATACTGCTTTTTCACCTGGCCTAACACTACTTTAATTTCCCACACCTTTTTTTAATCCCACTGCTTTTTTTTGTCAGCATCCTAGCTCTACTCCTTGCACCACACTTTCAGGATCTGGATCCTCTGGCTTACATAATATTCACTGCAGCAGATAAACACACTATAATCGGTTTCCTCTCCACTGTGGCCAATGAGTCCGCCCTTATTCCCATATGTAGTTGTGATAGCATAGCAATTGCCTAAAGCTTCACCAAGAGAATCGTGAAAATTTCTGATCGTGGAAATTCTGAGAGAATTCATGGATGGGAAGATAAAATCTGGGATGACACTACAAAATATTGTAAGTAATGAATCAAACTGCAGTGTTAACAAAACGTTATCTGCTACACCTCGACAGAAATTAAAGTTTCCCAGATCTGACCAGACAGCAACTAACATAAATCCAGAGGCTACAATCATTTTGCCTAGACTCCGACAAGCCTGCTATCTTTGTCTATCACAGCATTAAAACCTGTTCATCCAAGTGGGTGCATCTGAATGCCAGAAGCACACTCGGTGCACTGGAATCGTTCTAGGAAGAGGCAGTGACACTGGTGACATATATATGAGGCTTTGCCAACACGATGAAGACCCAGCTGTGTGTACACAGAGAGGGCGTAATAATCCTAGAGCAGTATTTGGCCACATCCTGTGTTGTTTACAGAAGCAGCAACACATTGCACTGATAATGCACCTCTCTGATGTGGGCAGGTAATGTGTACAAATAGATGATTTCTTTCATCCAGTACATTCAGCTTCACATCCCATTGCATAAGGCGAAGATCTGAGGGTAAAGTTCACAGGTAATTAATCCTGACTCCACGGCACTACGGAATTTTACTTACAGTCATGCACCATTCACCAAAAACTGCATATATCCACATGTGAACAACATAACTGACTATAATGTGATCCTGGCCATACTGTGCTAATTCTGATCCACTTCACACAGACCATAACCATTTACATGCAACTACATTGCATGGAAATTCTATCAATGTATTACCTTGAGGCAAAACACACACACACAGAAGGAACTGGCAGATGTATGCCAGGAACACTCAAATGAGGCCGAGACTTCAAACATTAGACACTCTTCAAACAAATCCAAATACTTGCTATGAAGTGGCCTTTCTGGTTCAGACATTACTGGAAGTACTTCCCTGTGCTGGAGCTTTATCATGCTCCTGCCAAAATGCATTACCACCATTCTCAGGGTTCTTAATTCCTTTTTTATTTCTTTTGTTACATCTACACCAAAAATCTCTCAGAAAGTGATTAGTGTAACTGTTACAGGTAAAAGGTCTGGAATTTGAGTTTTAAGTTTCTGTAGATATAGTGTACATTACCCATTCCACTTCGAGACAGAAAGATGAAACACTTCACTAACAAACCAATTCCTTCTCCTCCACTTTCCAAAACTTCTGCGTAGAGAGGTTTGCAGTGGGTATCTCTTGCAATTTTTTGCTTTCCTTTCAGCACAGTACTAGCTTTGTGCATTACTTCACTGTCTTATCAAATTTAGTTCTTTGGACAAATTCTGTTGTGCATACTTCTCATGGGAAAATCTAGTTCTGACTGTAGAAATCAGTAGTGTTAAGCAATTGTTGCTGTCCTTACTTGCGGAATTTCTGAAGGCTCAGCTATCACTACCATTTTGAGCCAAGCTTTCACCTGATGAATAGATATTGCACATGCACTTTCTGCTACACATTTTAAGACTGGAACTTGCTTTTTGTGCTACTGCTGAATTTCAGTCACATTCCACATTTAATCCCAGCATTTGTTTCTACTTTGTTCAGGAGTGCTGCTATAAACCAGCTTCTGATAGTCTGCATTTTGCACTCACAGAAAAATCACAACATTAATTTCATTCTGAAGTATTTGATTGAAAGTTGTTGGCAACCACTCCATATAGGGAAATGATCCATATTCATCTCTTTCACCCTACACTGCTCTACAAGGTTCATACTTTGGCTTAAATCCCTCTGGCTTTATTATCAGACTAGAATCTAGGCATTCTTTACCACAGAGATAACTCCCCAATTTAGATGTTTCTGAGTGCCAGTGCAGTCAGGATCTTTGCTCCAATGGCATCCCACCAAGGCTGGCAAGTTCCACAATTGATTTATCTGATACATGATCTTGGGAACCTCAGCTCCAGAGACTAACCCATGACACACCAGGAACATCTACACTTCTGCTTATTAGAAAGAATAAATATGTGAAATGGGTCCCAAACACCATGACAGGAGACTGCATTACTGCATATTCTTTCTAATGCTTCTTTTATTCTTTTATCAGTAGCTTTTCAAAATACTTCAAATTATATTTAAATCACATTTCTAATGAGATCTTCCCTAACCTCAGCCTTTTCTCTTGAAAATATTTTTGTCACAGAATATCTCATCTTCTGCTCCTTGGTGTATCTCTTGTTTACTATGGCAGAACTCAGAGAACAGGACAGAACTCACTCCTGTTATGTTTTTTGCCTTGGGCAAAGAAAACATGGAATTCTGATCTTAGCCCTCAAGGCCAAATATGTTTGAAGATGATTTGTATACCCTGAGCTTGGCTCAGCTGGTTGGAGCATGGTGCTAAATAACCACAACATCGTGGGCTCAGTCCCTGTACAGGCCATTCACTTCAGTGTTGGACTCAATGGTCCTTGGGGGTTCCTTCCAACTCAGAATATTCTGTGATTCTGTACAAAACATATTTTTATGTTTATTTTAGCATGGATGTGAGATGCTAATACTTTAATATTTTCTATAAGTCACAAGCCAAAGAGGTTTCATAAAGACAGTTAAATGGTCGACTCTGTCAACCAACAGAACAAGACATCCCTGTGCTTCTCCAAAGAGACACAGAAAAGCAACAGTATGCTTCACAGACAGCAGGAGAAAAATGTTAAACCTTCTATGAAAGTTGGGTTCAACAGCACATCATGCTGCAGTTTTTCAGTCATTTGCCACCTATGTATCCTTACCCCAAACAGGAGTATAAAACAGCTCCAGTTTGTGCTGGGGAGCTGAATACCAAAGTTCAAAAGAAGATCAAATTGCTATCTTGCACCAAGACAAAAATAGGACAAGTTAAAAGGATAGGAAGAAAACTAGAAATGGAGCCATCACTTGTTGAACAATCCTTGCAATTTAAAACATGCTTTAAGTCACTTAAATATTTTACTAGTTTCACAGTAAGTCAAATACAAGAACCTGCATCACTGGTGCCCCAGGGCAAAGTAATTTTGCCCAATGTATGAAAACTCTGAAGTACATTAGGTTAGTACTTCACTTTTCCATACTCACTAAGTACAATTTGATTGCTATGAAACATTCAAAAACATTTTCAAACACCTGCTTTCCACATGTAGCTCATCGCACCATGGTACCATAAGAACAACTTTCATGCAATGGTATTATTTCTTAACGTAAGCAAGGATAGTAGAAACCTTGCTTTTGGTTCAACCATGATTCACAGGTATTTGTTTACTGCACACAAAATGTATTTTAAAAAATTCATTTTATGGTAAAATCTACTGCATGCTTTGGAAAGAATGTACCAGAGAGTCAATAGATCATCTGGTGCTAAAGTTTAGAGCTGCTTGTTAGGAAAGTTAATGCATAGTCCATCTTGCATTACTGATCATCACAAAGTGCTGATATTAGTATATCATATATCATCATCAATATTAGTATATATTCCTGTTCACCATGAACTCTGAGTATTTTTGTAGCTTGTTTTCCAACCAAAATGGCAGCAGAATAAAGTACGGCCTACATTTTCCTTCTAACACGTTCCAAAAACTTCTCTTCCTGTTGATGCTAAACAATATAAAGTAACTATTATAGATGCCACCAAACTTGATAAAAACATTTAAAATAACACCTGATGTATCACCTTAGTAATTTCTGTCAGTGTAAAATAACAGGAAAAAGACAAATACATTTATACAGCTGCCTCCAATGACTGCAGGTCATAGAGAAGCTAATCTGAAGGCACAATGAAGGGAGAATTTAGGTATTTTCTCTCTTTTCCTTCAAAAATGGTCTCAGAATCAAAATCTTCCAAGTAACAATTAACTGTATAAAATAGCTGACTGACCCATTCAACCAACTACATGAATTTACAGCCAGCAGGGTGACTACTGGCACATCAACAAGGCTGTCCTTACCAGCCCCCTTTCTCCCAAGTGCCCCACAATTATGCACCAAAGGGAATTTGGACTCACATGCCAAGCTCTGATGAGAAATTATTTTCTCTCTCCACTTCACCACTTATCCTGGTGCCATGTCCCATCTCCACTTCTCATTTACACCACCAAGACTCCAGTACATCCTTGGTGAAGACATTTCTCAAGGCTACATCCTAACTGGAAAGCGATGTTCCCGAGAAACATAGGACTTACTGATTCACTTAGATCCACTTGAGACGGGGCTGTGAGCAACCTGGTCTAGGGAAAGGAGTTCCTGCTCATGGCAGAGGGGCAGAATGAGATGATCTTTAAGGTCCCTTCCAACCCAGAGCATTCTCTGATTCTATGATCTCCATTCTTCCTTCATCCAAAGGCTAGATTTCAGAATTCCGCATCTACTCAACCACAAGGCCATTTCAATTCTCTTTGCAGGAAAGTAATGAAAGAGCTCAAACAGTATAGCCACAAACACAGTACTAAAACATGCAGGCATCGCCATCTACTGCATTATTATTAGTCCCACCCAAGCGTTTCTTTACTGATGCCTGATTACTGACTGTTAGGGAATCTGTTGTTTTCAGCAATACCTCTTAGTGAATGCCTCTCACTGTGCAGCACATTGCTCTCAAGGAGAGGTTTAATTTTTTCCCCAGAAAAGGCCAGGCCCTTTACCTTGCTCTATACAGGAAATACTTGCAATTTTCATGCATTAAACCATCTTCTATGCTTAAAACCTGCGAAAAGTCTTGTAGTTATATAAGCAGGAATGACCAGCGGTGACAAAAATGCTGCAAGAATCCTGCTGGTATCTTCTCCTCATCACACACTAGATCCCTGATGCAGGAATCTGAGCAGGGCAGGTGAACACTTACGCACTCATGGAGCTCCAGTGCAGTCAATAGGCTTTGATCGACCACAAGGAAACACTCGCATTTATCAGGTCGGAGAAACAAGACCTCGCCTGGGAAATGTACTGACACTGGTGGAACAAAAAGCAGGCTCAGTGCAAAAGTGAGAGGTGAAAGGGCCACAAACAATAGGACACTGAAAAACAATCGCTTCTTGCCATTCCTTTGCTATTTTATTCGCGCAGTGTTTTGGACACAAACTCATATATACACGTATATCCACCACCAAAATACTAGAAAGCCACCCATCAACAATCATTTTTGCTTCCAGTCTAAACCCAAGCAGGGCGGGTTTTGCTGTAATATCCAGTCTATTGCGTGCAGGTAGTAATTTAAATGCAATAATCTCACCCGAAAAACTACCGGTGGCTTCAGAAAAGGCATGTAGCCCTACAGACAGTAAAACACAATTTTTTTTTTATTCTTACTAGCCATTTGTTGGATTCTTATTCAACTAAAAAGAAATATATTATTGTTTTATTTTCTGTCTTCTAAGCTACATTAAATCTAGACCCTTAAAGTATAATGACCTAGTTTCTTCTGACATTTTCAAATAATATTTGATACAGTAGTAGGTTTTACTGTACTTTTAGTACTTGTATTTTTCCGAGCATGTATGAGGGTGGATAGTCCTATAACCTTCACAAGAACTAGCCATACAGTCTCTAGGAATACTTAGAGTCTTTATATTCACATACTGAAAAAAACTGTCACATTTTCTGATGGTTGCATACTAGACAAAAATCCCTGTATGATTTAATACATGGGATATAGATAGTTACTGAAGCAACAAAAAATTGCATATACTATAGATACTGAGCCCTAAGTAGCCCTGCAAAACAGTGGCTTAATTCAATTATTTCATGCAACAGTCAAATAATCCACAGTCGAATTCACCACACTGTGAAACTGAGGAGCTTATTAAGGTTGATATGCTGCATTTCCCGAGCAAAATTCCCACAGCAAACAAGCAAACAGTATCTTCAGGAATAAGTTTACAGATATTCTACTAACACAGGAACATTTTGCTAAAGAACCAATTGCAGCTGAAGCCACACTTTCCATGTGTAAGGCATTTTAGTAACTATATATATATATATATGTCTGCTTAAGTCACCAGCAAGGACTATTTCCAAAATCTAAACTTCACTGCTACCCTAATGTTTACCTTCCTTGGATGTATGCAAAGGCCAAAAGCCAAACATATCTTCCCCTCTTTTTTTTTTTTTTTTAAAGCAGACCTATTTAGCTTACTCAGTGTGGGCAGCACTAGCTCCTAAATTTAACAATCATTATAAACCAATTTTAATGCAAAATGCCAATAAGAAAATATTCACGAACACAAAATACATGGGCAATGATGGATACCAGCCTCTTGCTTGCCTTATGTCTGTTAGCAAGAAGCTCATTTTCTCTGAAATCTGTTTAAATATGGTGTTTATCATCTCTGTACTTCTACTAGTGTTTACTCCTCCTTTCAGCCGACATATTTAAAAAAAATCCAAAACCAAAAAGCAAGTATAAATACGTTCAAGAAGTATGGCAAATTCCCTTCTCCACCCCCAGAGCGGTAAAGCCACAGCAGATGAGCTGTAACTATGGCCTTGGGAATACAAGTTCCCCAGGCTCTTTTACCACACAAATATCAATTCAAGTTACAAGAGCCCTATCCTCTTATACTTAATGAAGATTGAGCCAACGAGCCCGCACGCCTTCGCAGGAATGTTTTCTTTCCATTTTCCTAACAAGGCTCTCCTCCCATACCGGTCCAGGATGGACTGCAGAAGGGTGTAAGTAGAAGGATCATCACACCAGTGTTTAGTGGAGGAATAAATCAAACATGGCTTCCCCCTCCATACATTTCCAGAGTTACATTCACTCCTGCTGCTGTACAATCTCAGTCCTACCCGGCGGGAAGGGGCAGGAGCAGCCTCCACCTCCCCACACCCTCACCGCCACGGGGGGCACATTTGCAGCCTGACGACCCCTTAAGGGGGCGGTTTAAACCCTGGGGAGGTTTTTACCCCCCCTTCCCATCGGTCGTGTCCCCCCCCCTTCCCCCGCTCCGGTTTTCTTTCTGATTTGCACTGATTGATCCCTATTCCCCGGGGGAGGGAGGTGGGACGGGTGGGCACCTCTCCTTTACCCCTTTATGCTGCCCCCGACCTCCCGCAGCGCCGAGGAGGTGGAGGAGGCGGTCAGGGGGGAAAGGATGAAGCTGCAACAGCCGGGACTCCGGCTCGGCATCGCTCCTTTCCGCTCCTCCGCCACCCAAGAGTCAGGCCCAGCCAGCGGCACAAATCCTGCGGCAGCCTCCGGGGGGG